>VDFB02051040.1:0-27620 GCA_007258455.2 Sequoia sempervirens
TTGGGATAGGAAAAGCAAACTGGCAGGGTCTGAAAATCTAGATCTGGCAGGGTCTGGGCAAGATTTGCCAAGATTTGATAACTATGATTTTAAGTTTATCAAGGTGTAAATTTCTATGAAGAGAAGCATACAATGAGTAACATTAACATTGTTTTATTATGATGTATTTCCTTTAACCATTACTGATACATTGTTACACCCTTCAAGTTGCCTGAGATGTCTAGATGAAGGAGATGCCAATACATTCCAGATGAAGCTGAAACAATCTAAGCAGGTTATTATAATTTTTGTCTATTATTAGATGAAGATCACATGGGAAGTATATTATGACTTAGCTACAGATATCAGATGCTTGGGTTCTCATTAGAAGCCTAGCTTCCACTATTATATCCATCCATCTTTACTTCTGTTATTGTATGCTCAGGCATTGGTTTCGTCCATCTCTCAGACAAGCAGGGAGAGTACTCAACATATCCATTCTGTCATAGTCAAACTGCAGGTATTTTGAGTACAATTAAAAAACTAATAATTTAGTATTTTCATAAAATTTTCATGGGAATTATTCAAACTTTCCCGCATAGTTTTGTAAATCGCCATTGCTTGTTTCTTTTCTACAGATATTAGATCATCTTTCCCAGGCATGGGGAATTCGTTGGAGGCATATAAAGAATCATAATGGAGGTCACAGTGAACCAAGGAACACTCAACTATCTGGGCCTTTGGTTCCATCTACTGAGCAGGTATTGTTAATGTCTTAACCAATTGTGTTTCAGAGAATGTTCCATTTCTTGCCCAAAAATATTACTGTATAATGTGTTACTAATGTGAAGAATCAACATGATATGGTCATTAAGCACCATCCCTAATAATTGTTGTATTCATTGGATCACATGTGATTCCATTGATTAATGCATATGACACTGCCCAAAAGATCCAACCTCAGTGCATCAGGTGCTTTGTCATTTGGTATCTGATCCCATTATGACAGTATCATAGGTATATTTTAATAAATTAATAGTAGTGGGCTATGTTAGAACTAGAGTAATTTTACTCAATAGACTCATTATAAAAGAAAGAAAGAAAATATATTGATGCTCTCAAATGATAAAAAAATAGATCAATGGGACTGGACTGTACAGCAGGTACAGTAGCAAAGGCCTAGGGCAAAAAAAGGAGGCCCTAGACATGAAGCATACACATCCAGATGTTAACCTTAAAAAAGGCATAACCCCAAGCAAGTACAATAATAAAACGAAAAAGTGGGCAAGATTTCGTAAGATAATAAACAGAAGAAGACCATCCAGGCATGTAACCAAAATCCTTGAGTGTTAGTGATTCAAGACAGTTGGAGAAAGGAGTCATTAATATATTTTAAACATTTTCTTCTTTGGCCATTTATAATGGTAGAGGAATGAATGCAGATACAGCATCATCGTAACCAGTTGTAGTAAGGCCCTGCTGGCTCTCAGCTCAAAACCCTTATTTTCTTAAGTCTTTAGATGTTTTAAGTTTTTTAGAGAATTCTTAATAGACAGAAGAGAAGGGGCGCAACATATTTTTGCTCATAAAATATGAATTTGCTCTTATTTCTTCAAAAAGAAAGTACAGAAGATATTATTTAACTCCAACAAATAGATTGAGAATGATAAACATACCGAAATAGCTCCAGATTATTTAATTAAAGAAGTTGCCAGATCTACAGTTGGAAATGGTGAAAACAAGCATATAGGTACGCCAAATCTCCAGAACTCATTTCTCCTGCTCAAAAACTGGATACAATGCTCTAGAAACACTGGACGCCCATGATGGAAGACCAAAATCCAACCAAATGGAGGCATTTCAGCTTTCTTCTTCACACGCCTCTCTTTAGGCACGAATCCCAATGCAGGCCGTACGGCCAAGGAAAGAAGAGGTAGAATCTCTGATGGAAGTCTCTGAAGTTGTAGAAGGATGCGCCACCAGAAGGAAACCCTCAGTTATTACAAACAACAAACAATCTCAGTAAAACAATCTCTGTATGAATCTGTAGAACCTCTGGCTGAAGCTCCCAACATGCACTGATTCGACTGATCTTCCACAATCTCAAGAGTGCTCACACTGAAGAGGTATCGTTCTTCAATGGCAGTTTGTTCAAACCCACGATCCACTTGAGGAGAATACCTTGAGCAAAATGCTCAAGGCAAAAGTGAAATGGTCAAAGATATGAGTTTCAATTTGCCAAAGAATACCTCTTTAAGCAAATGGCATTTCAAGAAAAGTACGGCCTTTCTCATCATTAAAATATTTTAATATTTTAATTTAATCCTTTTCAATAGTTTGAGCGCACTTTTCAATATTTTAAGATATTAAAATATTAAAGTTTTCCCTTTTGACATTTAAGTGATATAAAATATAATTGAAGTCAATGTAGGCTTTGGTAAAAGTTCAGAAGTTAATACAAATTAACTTAATCATAAAATCCGTAATATACTCAAAGGCTTCGAGGATAATAATCTATACGTGCGATGAGGAAGCTATGAACTCTGGGATATAGCTGTAGTAGCGAGCCTAGCGTGTCTCCCGGAGTTCAAAACCCTCTTTCTTAAGTCTTTTAAAGTGTTTTTAAAGTTTTTTAGAGAAATCTTAATAGACAGAAGAGAAGGGGCGCAGCATATTTTTGCTCATAAAAGACAAATTTAAACTTATTTCTTCAAAATGAAAGTACAGAATGTATTATTTAACGCCAACAGATAGATTAAGAATGATAAACATACCAAAAGGGCTCCAGATTATTTAAATAAGAAACTGGCCAGATCTACAGCTGGAAAAGGTGAAAACAAGCCTGAATGCACGCCATGACTCCAGGAAAGGTTTCTCCTGATCAGAAACTGGTCACAAAGCTTTGAAAAGACAAGCCGCCAATGATAGATGTCAAAACCCTCTCAAAAAGAAGGCGTTTTCATTAATTCCTTCACACGCCTTTCTCAAGGCACAAATCCCAAGACAAGCCGTACGGCCATGAAAGCAAGGAAAAGAATCTCTGAAGAAGAATCCCAGAAGCTCTAGAAGGACGCCACCAAGAAACCCTCAATTATTATACTGAAGAACAAACAACTGCATAAATAAATCCTCTGTCTGCAACTGTAGAACTTCTGTGTGAAGCCCTCAACTGTACTGATTCAGCTGATCTTTCACAGCCTCAAGAGTACTCAACACTGAAGAGTTTTCCGTTCTCCAATGGACACAATGATCAAACCCTGCTCTCAGGAGAATGCTCAGAGAAAAGATGCACAAGGCAATTCGAAATAGTCAAAGAGATGAGTTTCTATTGCCAGGAAATGCCTTTATACCAAAAGACACGCATTGCAAGAAATGTACGGCCTTTCTCATCATTAAAATATTTTAATATTTTAATATAATCCCTTTTCAATAGTTGAGCGCACTTTTCAATATTTTAAGTTATTAAAATATTAAAGTCTCCTTTTTGACATTTAAGTGATATAAAATATAATTAAAGTCAAATGTGACTTTAATTAAAAAGGCGTTTAAGTTAATAAATTAACTTAATCACTTAAAATCCCGTAATATGCTCAAAACTCAGGATAATCTCGTGCCGTCAGAAGCTGTGAACTCCTGGAATGCCAACGCTCGCTGTGATCCAAGCACTGTCCACTGAAAACACGAACAATCAAACTCTCCAGAATGCATCGACCCTCCTCCAAGTGGCTAGCCCTGAGGGTCCAATAAAAGGAGCTAACAGTGGTAAAACAAAGATCAAGCTGAAAGGGGACATTCTGCGCGCTCAGCATGATCTAAACAACTGTCCACTTGAAAACGAACAAACAAACTCCAAAAGCAGGCCCTCTATCCAAACTGGCTAGCCCACAAGGGTCCAATAAAGGGCTAACACACTGTCAACTATGATCATGCCGAAAACGGGGACATTACACCAGTCCATCATTTGTTTGTTGAAGGCATAACTTGTCATGAAATTCAAATTGAACAGGGCTTGGTTCTTTGCCTATGAGCATAATCTATTAACTTTTCAGCACAAGGAAAATAATTATGCTATTTAATTCTACACAAGATCTATGTTGATAAATTGCAAATCCATAAGCTATGAGTTTACTGAACAGAGACTCAAATATTTTTTCTGATTTCTGCTGCTTCATTTTTTTATGTTGACTGTGAAAATCAATTCTATGCAAAGATTCAGAGGGCTTTCTTTTATGGTTCATGTAGTTGAAATTATGGATATTATGGACACGTAATAAATGTCATAAGCATATAGTTGATAATTCAAGCCCATTCATGCAAGACAGATCCTTGCAAAGCATTTATCTTATAAACTGCTCGATTCTTTTGATAGAGAGACCCAAATTCATAAGAGGAAAGGATAACCTTGTCTGACCCATATAGTGGATTCTATTTTAGCTGATTATCTACCCATGCTATTTATTTCAGCGCCGACTCTTTGGTAGTGATCTTCTCCTTTCAGTAAATAAACTTAATCTGTTGTCAAAAAAATTACAATTGTTATTTATTTTCAATATCTATTGGGTAAAAACAATTCCTAGAACCTGGAAAGTAATGTTTTTAATTTCTCATATATTAGACAAGATTGTTTTCAAGAAGCAAAGATTGTTTTCATGATATTCTATTTATAGTGCTGCTTTTGTACTTTCACAAATTCTTATTAAAACTTATATCTTATCAATTATACTGACCAATAATCCCTTATGGTTTTGCAGTTAAACTTGCTTAATGCAGATTGGCAATATATTTTGAAACAGATGCAATTGCACTTTACTCTACTGGAGCCATTTGTTGCATTTAGGCGGATATTATTTCAAATATTAGATTGCAAGCAATCCATTCCAGAGCATCTTCTTGAGTTTGCGACCCTTTCCCGTAAGGTGATTATACTAAACAAAATTGTTGGGACTGATATCATTCATTGTTTCTGTTCCACTAATATATATATTATCAATTCTTATTGCTCAGAGTGGAAGATTCAGTCAAGCTGGAACAGCTGTACATGAATTAAAGCTCATCTGTGCTAAGATGGAAAATCAAAAGGAATTTTCAATAGTATGCCCATTAGGAAGGGTAAGTTACAAATTGGGGGAGTTGACTTCTATCTGTGCGTAGCATTTAGCTAATTATTTAAAGTTAGGTCTATAATTCCTTGTGAAGTATCATTAGACCTGCATTTCCTGGAAATTACAATTTCAAATGAATATATATGGTTGCTTTGCCCCTGAACATCTGAACTACCAAGTAAGAATTTAGAATGGTTCACCATTTCCTAGATAGATAAAGAGGTTGTTAGTGATAATTGTTGTGTCTAGTTACTAACAGAAACTTTAGACACTGCTATCAGTAAGACTTTTAAAGAGTTTGTGATTATTATAGAATTGCAATCCGTTTCTGATGTAAACAAATTAAGCTACGAATTAATTATTTACACTGGCAGATTGAAGAAGCAAAGCTTTTGCGGGCTCAAGGTCAGATTGATATGGCCATTAATCTTGCAAAATACATTATACAACATTATGACATAGGAGATGAATCAGGAGATGTATATCGTTTGACTGGGAAATGGTTGGCAGAAAGTCAGTCCAGCAGGTACTGAAAGATACTATTGCTCATTAGATTTTAATAGAATTTCATTGAAGCCAAACATTCCACTTTCTCTTCATTGCTAAGAATGGTTTTTGATTTTAGATCATTAAGTTTATATATATTCCTAAAGATTAAGGAACTACCTTTGTTTTGAATTGTCTTATTAGTTCACGGAATATCTTAGAGCAGTACTTGAAGCATGCAGTTGAGATTGCTGAAGTAAAACATACTATAAATAAGCAAAAATGGAATGATAGGCAGTGTCGATCACACTTCCGACTTGCACACTATACTGATGCTCTTTTCCGAAGTTATGAAGAACGGCTTGCTTCTAGTGAATGGCAAACTGCACTTCGACTCAGGAATCATAAGGTAGTTGCATTAAAGATGAAAACAGAGCACAAATTATCTCACATTACTTAAAACAAATTCTTTTGTTCTAAAGGTAGAAATCAAATAACCATTTCAGGCCAAAGAGTTGGAGGCTCTTATGAAAAGATTTAAAAGTTTAACAAAGGTGCAACTTTTTCCTTTCCCTTGTCAGGTTCTTGATTTTCCAATCTTTTTCAAACTGGTTATGAAGAAATAAAATTGTAAAGTCAAATGCTGATATTATGAATTTTCTTATGCTCTCAGTGTTCCTTCTATATTTATGTCTAAACAGACTGATAAATGTTTTTCTATTCAGGGTGAAAAAGCAGACTATGGTGGAAAGATTATCGAGCTGCAGAAACATGTTTTAATGGACACAGAGGAGGCTAAAAGATTGCAGGTCCCATTTGTAGTTTGCTTTTTACGCTTACACGTGCAAATAAATGTACTTCATACAGAAGAAGCAGTGGATTACCATGATTATCATATGTTTTTGTGCTAGTTTTTAATTTTTGTGTGAAAATTAATGTATAATCATTGAGAGGACTCGTAAGGCATATATTACCGAATCACCAATATTATCTATGATTACCTAAACACAAACACATAGAAGAAAGTAATCCCACACTGCAGCATTATATTCATGAATCACCAACATTTCATATGTACCTTAAGTGGTTGAACCCTCAACTATCAAGGTTATACTCCAAACTAGTCACCAACTTATGGAAAGTAGATAGGTAAATTATGAAAGCAATTAAATTTGCTCATTCTTGCACAAAATCATATTGCAGTTAAGAACAAAAATCAAAGAGCAATACAATAACAATGGAGGCACAAAACCCCTTGTGGACAAAAATGTGAGTCACACTCATGTAAGTATTCCAAATGGCTTCAATACAACCAAAATATGAAAACAATGCCCACAAATAAATGCCAACACAAGATACAAGACTTTACAAACTCCATCTGTGCTTAAATGCTTACATTGCATGTATATAGAGTTTCAAAGCCTTAGAGAGTGAAGAGACATATTTGACCTTTCATATCCCCTTCAGAAATGGAAGAAACTAGTGTAACCTTTTTATCTCCCTTACGTGACTTTTCAGCCCCTCCTATTGAAAAAGACAAATTGGAGCATTCCTCTCCTCTTGGAAAGAGACACACTAAGGAAAGACAAAATGGGGCATCCACTTCTCTTGTATGCTCTTCTTATCCTCCATCTCTTAGAAACCATAATTTTTGCATATGGACTTGAAATAACATCATGTTTTTCCGAACTTCCATTATTTTTCAAGAGGAATCCAAATGTTGAAGAATATTAAGGTTTTGCTACCACGAAGTACAAAAACTAAATCAGCACAAATGTGATTCTCAAATGGAATGACTTCCAAAGGATAAGAGGGTTTTCATCTACAAATCCAAAATTGGAAACCAAGAGAATTTTCATCCTCAAGGTCTCCCACACCAAGGGTTTTTGTCCTTGAATGCTACAAAGACCAATTTGGAAGGAAAAGTGAAAATAGCAAAAATACATGATTTGATGTGAGCCTTGACCTCTCTTTTATAGGCACCCACTTTGGACCCTCTATTTTATTTTCTTTTCCATTCAAATATTTAAAATACTTTTAAATTACATCCAAAGGCCGCTTTTTGAATTACATGATGAGCACACGCTTATACTGAGGGCGGGTGTGGGGGTATGGGATGAATCAGTATAACCAAACTTTTCCCAATTTAAAACTTAATCAACAACAATAACAACCACACAAGATCTAACAATTAAGAACACAATAAGAACACCATATTTACCCCTTGTGGGAGAAAACCACAGCAAAATAATTCTATATATAAAACTTCTTACAATCTTTGTAGGCACCTACCTACTGAAGACACCAATACCCTCTTATATAATTTGTGAGCACCAACCCACTGGAGACACCTATATAGCCCCACTGCTAAGCACCAACTTAGTGAGAGACCATTCTCTCCTTTAGAAAGCACCAATATTAACAACAAAGTACCACCTTTTGAATGTTGCTTCTTCAACAGATGATAGATATTATGATCTCCTTGATTTATTTACTCCTCTTTGATATCTGCATATATTTTCCTTCTCAAATCTCTATGCACTTCTCTTCACAAATCTGATCCAATCTCTTTCAGGTCTGCATATACCTCTTTCAAAACTGCATATACCTCTGCATATATCTCCTTTAAATTTGCATATACTTCTCTTTACCAATCTGCCATAAATTCTTCTTTCAAAACTGCATGTATAAACTGCTGGTGTGTATTTGACTCCATTTCCATTATCATTCCTTCATTATTTATTTCTCCACTACCACTTCATTCATTCCTTCCTTCTTAATATCAATCGCTGCATATTATATCTTTATAACTGACTTTGTTTATTTTAATCATTGAACGCTCCTTTTATTTATCTTCATTGCTACCCGCTCTAATATGTTAATCTCTGTCTTTAGAGTATATTAATCATTGCACTTATTAATTCATTAGTCGCTGCCTTTTGTTAACTAATTCATAACCTTTTACGTTTTACTAGCTGCCTCTTTATGTTAATCGCTGGCTTGCTGCTTTTTAAAAATTAACTTTGACTAATATAATAATTAACTTTGATTGCCTTTTGTTTGTGAAGTGCTGCTCTATATATATGAACCATTATCTTCGTATACACTTTAACTGTTTCCTCTTATTCTCCTTAATCACCACTGTATATATTAATGATAAATGCTGCTCTTCTAACAAGATTTGCTGCTCCTCATAATCATCTTTTCATCACATACTTGGGCGATAAATATATATATGGTTGCCTTTGAACATATTAACAAAGTGGCCGACCAACATTTTTTTATTTAATTTAAATCATATTGTAGATATGGTCGGCCAGCATGCTTTAGATGACTTTGTCTTTGCTATCTTTGCATCCTCAACTCTTTAAGGCATTTGCGAATGACTCATATCTTTGTCAATAAAGATGCCTTCAACCAGGTTTGTATCTACCAACCTTGCACTAACTTTTCCTTCAACTTTAATTAAATCATCAATCAGAACAATACTTTGACATCAATGACAATATTTTCAACATTACATTTTGAATATAGTGTTAGAAACACTTATTTAAACATTACACAAGACCTATAATAATATTTAAACTGCTCATTTAAAAGTAAAGTAATTGGGCCCAATTTAAAATATTATTAATTCTTTTAGTTTTAGAACGGGGACATGACAACATACATAGATGACCACATTCTTTGGGAATTTTTCTGTAATCTTTATATGATATATATGTACATTAACAATGAAAACAATGAAATTTTGACATTTGTTAATTTGTATGTCAACTCATATGAATCTCGGTTCAACTCTTATGTTATGTAATAAGGTTCTATAATGTATGATGAAATTTGAATGCCTTGTCGGCATATGAAATTTGAAATTTCTTATACTTATAAATTTTCCTCATGTTTTTAATAGCCATCCCTTGTCACCCATAAAAATGGCCTCCAAAATATCCATCCCTAAAATGTGTTCCCTCATCCCTTGCCATCTCCATCTCAGAAAGTTGATTTAACATGGTATCATGTCCCCATATTTCAAGGCATACAAGGAGATTCTAGAGAGATTTGTTTTGAAAGGAATGAAGAAGGATGTGCTTAGAAATGTTCCATATGTTAGCAGAATAAGGTAGAGTAAGTCTAGTCCAACCAACCCATTCCAAAGTAGAAATGGGAAATTATTTCCATGGATTTCATCACAGGGTTATCTAAGGTGAATGTTAAAGACTACATATATGTGGTAGTTGATATGCCTATGAAATATGCACATTTTTATGCCATATTCTTAGAATTCAAGACTCCCTAAATTGTTGATTTTATTTTCAATGAGGTAGTGAAATTGTTTGGTTTGCTGGAAAATGTTTTTAGTGATAGGGATAGTAGGTTTTAGAGTCATTTTTGGCCAAAATTGTTTTTCTTGGTAGGAATAGAACTTATTCCTATTACAAGTTATCGCCCCCAAATACATGGGGAAACTGTAATGTCCCCTTTTTAGCGTGACCATGACTGTGGATGGTTTAGCCTATTCCTGACCCTCGTGGGCTAGAGCAGATGGTTAGGGGGTCTTATTTGGCAGTATTCAGTATTGCTTCGCCTCCAGTGATCAGTGAGAGTTCAGATCTGACCTTCATTGGACTCAGTTTGGCACACTGACTATTTCAAGACAGTCAGGGTTTCTATCTATAGTAGGGCACCTGAACAGGCTTCATTTGCAGTGCCAATCCTTTACACCATTGGTTTGATTAGATAATGAGGGATTTACTATTTATAGTAAATCAATGGTTGATAGAGAGGGACCCTTACTATTTTTAGTAAGGCAGTTGGATGCGTAGTGGATGCAGTGGTTAACTCCTTGGTTCAGACAGAACCGAGAAATAATGAGTATTTATGGAGTTATGTTATTTTAATTATTAATAAAATAATACTTTATTAATAATTAAATATAAAGTGTAATTATAATGAGCAATGGGGCCATGACCCTTATTTAAGTGATTTTTAAAGTGACTAAGGAATAATTAAAATATTTAAATGTTATTATAAAGTTATAATGTAACTTTATAATAATAAAGTCACTTTAATTTTATAAAGTGTGTTAAGTGAAAATTCAAAGTGGGAATATATCTTTTATCCCACATTGGCCAGGAAAGCGTTTGAGCTCTCACAAGAAAAGAATAAAAGGGACTTAAGAGCTCATTCTCAGGCATCTAGATTTGAATATTGATTTGATATTTTTTAGTTGTGGAGCCAAGGGTTTCTGTAGTTGTTCATTTGGCCATTGAGAACGAAAACTCTCAATTGGTAATACAATTTTGAGGTTGTAAAATATCATCCGAATTATCGCTGGTTGTGGGCTCTATCTCAGGAGTTCAACTTGGGCTTCATTGGAAAACTTTGTGGCCATTGGCCAAATTTTTGATGGTATTTGATTTGTAGGCGATTTAATGGTGTTTTGGTGAGCTAGGGCCTCCATTGATTTTGCTAGTAGAGTTGGAGATTATATCTTGTATAATCTGATTTAATTATCAGTCATTTGTAGTCGCCATTTCCAGCTAGTGAAATCCACGATTTGGGATATTTCATCTCTATTCAACATCGATTCTCTAAGGAAGTGGCAATGCTATATTCTAAGGTGGAAAGTGATGAGATTACAAGCTTAGTGAAGGAGATTCAAGGCGTCTTTAATTTGTTACAGAGATCGGATAATAAAGAGTAGTGGCGGCCAAGAATAGGAGGGCGATTTCATGAAGGAAGCATCAATAAAATTTGAATAAATTCTGGAAGCATTGTTAATGCTTAAGGAGACTGGGCGCTACTTATTTGGTGGAAAACTCAACAAGCACAAGGAGGAATCAATTATCTCGTCTAGGCAGCCAATCATTGCTAGGTTTCACATCAGTCATTTGTATAATGGTCCATTGATAGTTAATCAGCATATTAGTATTGCAAAGACAATCATTTAGCATTGTATTTTCAGTCCAACATAGTTGCATTGGTTTGCATGATAATATATGTCATTATAAGGTAGTTGATGTAGATGAATGTTCATGACAAATCTGATAATATATTGCATTTGAATGTAAGCCAAGAGTCTTGGCATCTGCATGCTAGCAATGTACTTGGGTTTGTTTTTCAATAAGAAGTTATAAGTTGGGAGTCATTCATTGGATGTAAACACAATTTGATAGCATATCAAGGATGTGTGCCAATTGTTTGACATAATGTCCATTGGCTGTGAATATTGCTTTGATATTTTTCAGCTGTGGAGCCAAGGGTTTCTATAGTTGTTCATTTGGCCATTGAGAACAAAAACTCTCAATTGGTAATGCGGTTTTGAGGTTGTGAAATATTATCTGAATTATCGCTGGTTGTGGGCTCTATCTCAGGAGTTCAACTTGGGCTTCATTGGAAAACTTTGTGCCCTTTGGCCAAGTTTTGATGGTATTCATTTGGGGTTTGATTGGAGACATTTTGAGAGCTTTAGGTCTTCATCAAATTGGCATTATAGAGGCAGATTTATATCATATAACAGTGTACCAGCATTCTGATTTTAATTATCAGTCAATTATTACCAGCATTTAGTAGGCACGATTTTGCATAAAGGAGCTTCATCTTCAATCGATTTTGATAGAGTCTTGGAGCCCTGCCTTTGGAGGATCATCTCAATATGGTTTGGCAATGATTGAGGGAGCTGAGAAATTGGTATTATTTTATATCAGAAGTTTGAGACTAAACAGGGGCGGCTATCTAAGAAAATCGATTTTATTCATTGAGGCCTCATTATGTCTTGATTTCATTATGTCTTGATCGCGCATGATGCTTGGAGGCTTGGCAATAATATTTAAAAAGGATGGAGGTCAATAGCTGCAAGTTGTGATTAAATCTAAAGCACTTAGCTCAGCAACTGGGGCGACAATCTGGGAATTGACATTCATCAGCTTTGGATTGGAAACCGATCATCCAACATTACCATCGCTTGCTTCTTCATTACAATTCAAGGGCGGCTTGCAATTAGGTTCCTGTCAGAACCCTGGTGGTTCTCTGATTCAAACCCTAATTGATTTTTGAAGGTTTTTGCAAGTTTTCGATTTTTTTGTGATTTTGAGGGTTTTTGACAAAATAATAAATGCTGCGATTTTGCTAAGAAATTTCAAATAAAATCTAAATAAATTCAATACTGCAATTTTATGCTCAGATATGATAGGCGCCTCAATGTATTTAACTTCTAGAGCAATTACAATGATAAAGATGGAGCTATAAATGAAATACAACAAATTTATTGATGAAAAACCTGATTTCTCATAATGGCGGCTGCAATTAATGCAATATGGTACGGCCAGTAAAAGGAATGAATCTCCAGACTCTGAATACAATGCCAGATCTCCAGTAAATGCTCAAGACAAAGCCAACGCCCTAAACTGAGAGCCAGAATCTGAATACAGGAGAATAGTCTCTGAAGAAATAAGTACGGCCTGCAGGTACAGTAGTACGGCCAGTCTGCAGCAGCAGTAATAAAGGTACGGACTCCAAGAAAAGATGCCAGATCACTAATTAAATCCCTCTGCTGAAGTCGCCTCAACTGGAAGATGATTTTCTCTGCTTCTAACTGAATGAATATCTCAATAATCTCAAACTGTGATCTCTGGATGAAATCACCAAGTGCCAGCTTCAACTGATATTTCACAGCCTCAGTCTGCCTGATCCCTGAAGAGTTTTCGTTCTCCAGAAACGATGGCCTGCCAGAAACCCTAGGGTTTGCAAACTCCAATGCTCAGATGCAAGAAGACAAAATTGAATAATAAACATGATAGTTCGATTTTGCCTTGAGAAGAAACATATATCTTCTTTGAAAAGTTCGAATTTAAATCTCTCTTTGAAATAATCATTTAAATAAATGATTTAATTTTCACCTTTGATATAGGAGAAATGACTAATTATTATGCCCACTTTTAATGAGTATTAAATACTCATTAAGTCACATTTTAATAATTTATTATAAAGTATAATGAATACTTTATAATTTTAAGCCATTTCAAATATTTAAATATTTTCAATAAAGACTTTATTATAAAGTCAAATTATTAAATATTTAATAACTCATTAAATACTCCTTATTTCTCCTCGGCCAAATCAATCAATCACAATCAGTCGTGACCGAAGCCATTACTCGTACTGCCTCGGCTCAAATAGTGCTTTTCTCGCTTAACCCAATCTCTTTCTAAAATAGAAAGCCCTTCAAAAGCTCTTCGAAGATTCGGGCGGTCTAACCTCATTACTAATCGCAAACTGAGCTATCAAACACCGGAAGCAACCGCCAAAATGATCCTTCCAACACTCCCTCGCCGCCCCACGCAGGATCAATGATAGGCTAACCGCCACCAAATAAAAGGACTAGATGGGGACATGACAACCGGCCCCTCAAATTGCTTGTCCTCGCTACCCCAACTCGATGCCGAAAAATCTCTAACTCCCCATGTAGCATCCTCAATCGGGCAAATCTTCTCCACTTGACCAGATACTCCCTGATCACACGCCTCCGAAGGTGTCTCTCTCTCATATCAAGGATGGCCTCAGGTACTAATATCAGTTTCCCTTCATCATCAAGGGGTGGCAAAACTCGAGAGGGTATAACATGCTGACCCAATGCCTTTTTCAGGCGAGAAACGTGAAATACATTATGGACCTTGCTATCAGCTGGCAAGTCCAACTCATAAGCAACCTCGCCCACTCGTCTGACAACACGAAATGGACCATAATAGCGAGGTTTTAGTTTCTCTGCCCCGCTCTTCCGCAGAGTAGACTGACGATACGGCTGCAACATGAGGTACACCATATCACCCACCTCAAAACTACGCTCAACCCTCTTCTGATCAGCATACTGCTTATGCTGATTCTGTGCCTGCTGGATATTGTCTCGGAGAGACCTCAAGATGTCCTGCTGACTGTGCATCATATCCCCTGCACTCGACACTCTGTTATCGCCCAATATCAAATCCAGAAGACTGGGCGCCTCATACCCGTACAAAGCCATAAAGGGGGTCATCTGTATCGTCATATGGTGAGTCGAGTTATAACAATACTCGCACAAGTAGATCCATCTCACCCAAGCTCTCTGCTGACCAGCTATATAATTGCGCAAATAACCTTCCACCCACTTATTGACACTGCCTCGCCCATCTCTGTCTCATGTGGATGGTAGCCGGTACTCTGCGGTCGGCCTGTTCTCCGGCGATACCAACAACTCCTCGCCAAAAGTTGCTCATGAACCGACCGCTCTATCGCTAACTATCGTCCGAGGCAACCCATGCGTACTCGAATACCTCAAAACAACTCTGCAGTCTGCGATGCTGTGAAAGTAGTAGTAATCGGGAAAAAGTGTGCATATTTCGTCAACCGATCCACCACTACGTAGATGCAATCTTTACCCTGGGCTTTCGGCAAACCCGTGATAAAGTCCATCGATAACACTTACCTCGCCGTATCTAAGTGGTCAAGTAATCCAACAGATAAGTGTGTTCTCGCTTGTTCGCTGGCACACGTAACACCTTCACGACATACCGCAATACATCGCTTTTCAGCCCTTTCCAAGTAAACCGCTCCCGAACCATTTTGTAAGTCTTGTAGTATCCAGGATGGCCCGCCATAGGAAGGTCGTGAAAGGCTCTCAAAACTGTAGTCCGTAACTCAGAGTTAGGAACCAAAAGAATCCGCCCCTTGTAAATGATCAAGTCATCTACAACAGTATACCTATCGTCCTGCTCTGTCCTGTCAATGATGCTAGAAGCCCATGGGTTCTTAGCATACTTCTCGGGCCATTAACTCCATGCCTTCCAATCCTTCACAGGATTCGCGGCTAAGGCATCTAACTGGTCATGACAAGGCCACCTAATATTATATTCTGCTTCCTACGAAAGTAATATCGGTCATATGACCGCAGTTTACTGACCCATTTTTGCTGCCTCTCATTCAAGTCTCGCTGTCCAAGGAAATGTTTTAGGCTGTTATGATCTGTGCGAACACTGAATTTGCTGCCTACCAGGTACTGCCTAAACTTAGCCAATGCATGCATAATGGCTAACATCTCCTTGTCATAAATACTATAAAATCTCTCAGGACCCCTGAGTTTCCTGCTCTCAAATGCAATCGGATGACGCTCCTGCATCAAAACGGCACCAATGCCCTCTCCTGAAGCATCACAGAATAAATCAAATGACTTCGAAAAGTCAGGCAATGCTAGCATCGGACATGAAGTCATGATCACCTTGAACCTATCAAAGCACTCCTGCGCCTGTGGTGACCAAAGAAAAGCCCCCTTCTTCGTCAAGTCAGTAAGGGGTGCGGCGTGACGTGAGAACCCGCTAACAAATCTCCTGTAGAATGCACACAACCCAATGAAACCTCTGAGCTGCGTAAGGTTCTCAGGTACCGGCCAGTCAACAATAGCTCGGACCTTTTCAGGGTCCATACTCACTCCCTTGGCACTGATGATGTGCCCCAGATATAACAACTCCTCCATGCCAAGCTCACACTTGGATTCCTTAGCATAGAAAGACTCATCTGCTAAGATACCCAAGACTGTGTCCAAATGAGCCAGATGCTCATCCCATGACCTGCTATAAACCAAAATGTCGTCGAAGAAGACTAACACAAATCTCCTCAACTGAGCACTGAAAACCCTGTTCATAGTTGCCTGAAAGGTGGCAGGTGCATTGGTTAACCCGAAGGGCATAACCAAGAACTCGAAGTGACCGCAATGACATCGGAAAGTGGTTTTCTCAATATCCTGCTCCCTCATCTGTATCTGATGGTACCCTGATCTCAAATCAATCTTCGTAAAGAAGACTGCACCATGCAACTCATCTATCAGCTCATCAATACGCGGAATAGGGTACCTGTTCTTGATTGTTCTTTTGTTGAGCTGCCTGTAATCGATGCACATCCGAAGTGATCCGTCCTTCTTCTTCACCAATACAACCGATGAAGCAAAAGGAGACTTGCTAGGTCTGATATGGCCCATAGCTAACAACTCATTAATGGTCTTCTCTATCTCATCTTTGAGTCGTTTCGGATGTCGGTAGGGAGTGATCATAACGGGCTTAGCGCCCTCCTCCAACTCAATAATGTGCTTCGTACCTCTGTCTAGAGGTCTACCAGGTGGAATGTCACTAAACACTTGGGAGTGTTTAGTCCTCAAAATCTGTATGTCAGGGTGGTACTCACCCTTCTGCGGCTCCTGCTGGGCTGGCATCAACATGCACTTAGCCGCCCAGTCAACCATATCATGACGAATGAGCCTCTCCATCCGCCTGAATGAAACCATCCTAAGATTACTGTCCCGTATTGCCTTGATGACATGTGGTCTTCCGTCAACCTTGAATTTCATCTCCATATCCCGTAGGTTGAGCGTGAACTCACCCAAATCATGTAACCATGCCATCCCCAATACCACATCTGTATCACCCATATTAACAACATAGAATTCAGTCTTGAATTCATAGTTGTTCAATCTCATCGGAAGATCAGTAATCTTTCTGTCGCACCTGAGAGTATATCCGTCAGCCACCTTGACTCGGATACCCTCGAAAGCCTCTGTCTGGATACCACGCCTCTCCACTAAACGTGCATCAATAAAATTATGTGTAGCACCCGTATCCAACAAAGTAATCACCTTCTGACCTGCTAAGAGCCCACGGAGTCGAAATGAACCATCTCTCTGAAGACTAGTCAGATGGGCTTCCTGTAGCTTCCTTCCACCTTCATGCTCACCCTCATTTTCGGACTTCTCATCATCTGAAGGCTCGGAATCAGCTTGCTGGTCTGACAGATCAGATTGCTCTTCGCCCTCATAAAACCACTCCATTTGGTTATTTTTGACTTTCGGACGAAGTGGGCATATGTGTTTTTCATCATAGGGTGCCTTGCACCAAAAACATAACTTTTTCTTATGTAAATCATTCAACGTTTCCCTGTCAAATGGTGGTGCATTCTGTCTCTTCGGATCCTGTTGATCCTTCCTCCTGTCAAAGGGTCTATTTCTGTCATTGTTTCTATCGAAAGGCCTGTTGGGTCTCGTGTATGGAGTGGACCCTGAATTGAACTTACTGCGGGGTGCTGCAAGTTCCATGTTCCGTGCCTTCCGCATGGCCTCGTGAAGTGTGGGAGGGTCAAAAGCCTTAACCCAACCTCTCATGGGTTCTGTCAAACCCTCAACAAATAATATAATGAGTCTCCGCTCTGAAATGCCAGTCACCATAACTGCAACTCTCTGAAACTCACCTATGTATGCATCCAAACTGCCTGTCTGTCTGAGCTGAGCCAACTCTCTGAAATACAGTTCTGGATCCTTCTTATCGAATCTCTCTATCAGTCTGCTGGTGAACTCCTGATAGGTATTGACCGCATGATGGCCTAGCGTGTACATGCCATGGTGCCACCAATCGTGTGCTACTCCGTCAAGATGTAAAGTGGCAAATTTAATTGCCTCATCCTCCTGCATAGGCCTAAGTGACAAGTAATTGTCCAATTTCTGGACCCAAGACCTAGCTGATGTCTTCTCTGACCCATCAAAATATGGCAGCGTAATCTTGCTCACCGCATACTGCAAATCTCTATTCACCTGTGGCTGCTGCTGCTGATGCTGTGGGGGTCTACGGTCAAATCTACCTCCTCCTCTGGGTTTATAGACATCTATAAACTCATGAAATGTAAGTGCCTGCCGGATCTCAGGCGCTAGTGACATGTACTCGCCATGAAATCTCGTCAAGTCTGCCACTGACATGCCATTCTGTGGCTGAAACTCCTGATGCTGTACCTGATGCTCTGCCCCTGGAGTCTGAGGTGGAGTCTCTCTAGGTAAGAAAGTAGGCTGGCCTGGCCTACGCTCCTGGTAGATCGGTGACGGCTGTCTAGGTACGGATGCCAATGGCTGATCCACTGGTGCAGTCCCGCTCGTCTGTCCAATCTGAATGTAGTGTGGCTGTGTGGGCGTACACTGTCTAATGGTACCCATCAGCTGAGACATCATATCCATCATATTGTCGTGTCTCCGTCTAAACTCCTCATCGGTGATATCACCCTCTGCATGTGCCTTCCCTGGATCTCTACGTGCCTCTGTAGGAATCTCACGATCTGCCATTAGGGTTGCAACACTGTTTTCACTACTGTTAGAACTGGATCTGTGAATCCCAAGTACCCCTGACACTGTCTGACCCTCGGGGATAGGTGGACCTGTCCAATCCTCGTCTTTGCCTGTTCCTACGCCTCTCATATACTGAATAGGATCTCGGCTCATGAAAAGGCAAGCAAAAAGCACTCTGAATACTGAAAAGCACTGAAAAAGCACTGAAAAAGCACAGGATGGCAGGAGATCTGTGCTCTGATACCACTGTCAGAACCCTGGTGGTTCTCTGATTCAAACCCTAATTGATTTTTGAAGGTTTTTGCAAGTTTTCGATTTTTTTGTGATTTTGAGGGTTTTTGACAAAATAATAAATGCTGCGATTTTGCTAAGAAATTGCAAATAAAATCTAAATAAATTCAATATTGCAATTTTATGCTCAGATATGATAGGCGCCTCAATGTATTTAACTTCTAGAGCAATTACAATGATAAAGATGGAGCTATAAATGAAATACAACAAATTTATTGATGAAAAACCTGATTTCTCATAATGGCGGCTGCAATTAATGCAATATGGTACGGCCAGTAAAAGGAATGAATCTCCAGACTCTGAATACAATGCCAGATCTCCAGTAAATGCTCAAGACAAAGCCAACGCCCTAAACTGAGAGCCAGAATCTGAATACAGGAGAATAATCTCTGAAGAAATAAGTACGGCCTGCAGGTACAGTAGTACGGCCAGTCTGCAGCAGCAGTAATAAAGGTACGGATTCCAAGAAAAGATGCCAGATCACTAATTAAATCCCTCTGCTGAAGTCGCCTCAACTGGAAGATGATTTTCTCTGCTTCTAACTGAATGAATATCTCAATAATCTCAAACTGTGATCTCTGGATGAAATCACCAAGTGCCAGCTTCAACTGATATTTCACAGCCTCAGTCTGCCTGATCCCTGAAGAGTTTTCGTTCTCCAGAAACGATGGTCTGCCAGAAACCCTAGGGTTTGCAAACTCCAATGCTCAGATGCAAGAAGACAAAATTGAATAATAAACATGATAGTTCGATTTTGCCTTGAGAAGAAACATATATCTTCTTTGAAAAGTTCGACCTAAATCTCCTTTGAAATAATCATTTAAATAAATGATTTAATTTTCACCTTTTGACTTAGGAGAAATGATTAATTATTGGCGTCCACTTTTAATGAGTATTAAATACTCATTAAGTCACATTTTAATAATTTATTATAAAGTATAATGAATACTTTATAATTTTAAGCCAAATAATTAAATATTTAAATATTTCAATAAAGTGACTTTATTATAAAGTCAAATTATTAAATATTTAATAACTCATTAAATACTCCTTATTTCTCCGTCAAATCAATCAACTGCTGAACTGGGTCGAATCTGAGCTGAATAATTGCACCAGGTGCCCTGCCCGAAATAGCAGCTTCCGCCTGACCTAACTTTCTAAAAATAGAAAGTTCTCTGGAAGATTCTGCGAAGGCCCAACCTAACACACTGCAAACTGGAGCTATCAAACACTGAGCAACTGCCAAAAATGATCCTCTGAACACTCCTGTCAGCCTACGAGGATCGAATGATAGGCTAACCTCGTCACCAGCTGTGCGGACTAGGATGGGAACATGACAGTTCCATCGCATTAGTTTGATAGTTTTGCATATTTAGATTTGTCAATATTATCATTGCTGCTGTAGGTGCACTTTCAAAATCAGAATTGTAATTGCATTTAAAGTTCACTAAGAGCCAAGAGTCTTGGCCTCCTTTTTACCAGCATTGTAATTGGAATAGTTTATCAATAAAGGAGATCTAAGTTGCACATCCAATTCTGATGTAATGTTCATATTATCATGTCTTCGAGCTGCATATTAGTTGCATGCCAATTGTATGACAAAATGTCACTTGGCTGTAGGTGATTAGTTTGCAAATAGAAATCATATATGTGCATTGTAAAAGAACTGAAAGAGTCATCCTTGCATTTAGAATATAGTTTAGTCATTGGAGCATTGATTTTTAATTGTTTGAAGTATTTTATCATCATCTTCAAGCAAACAAATCAAACTGAAACAACCAGCAGCAAACAAGAACATTGCGCACAAATTGTTTGACAAAATTACAAGGCAGCAAAATTTAAGAAATTGAGGCCAATTTGAGCTAGGCTCATTATAGTGGTATTGGAGCGGTTTCCTGCCAACCTGTTGGGTAAGTTTCAATTGCAGTTTAGAAGTTTCAATTGAACAACATGGTTATTTCCCAGAAGCAGTGGGACAAGAATATGAAAAAGCTAACACAAAGCTTGAAAGAGTTGGAAGAAATAAATACATTGTTTTCAAACCCTACAACGTTAGACAAAGCAACAAGGTATATGGCATCCATCTTCAGGTCTACATAATAGAACGAAGAGAAGGAACAAGAGGTCACTACAGTATCTAGAAGCCTCTACGATGAATTCTCAGCAGTTAATGACTAGCATACAGCTGATCCTTTGGAGAGCAAAATCCAGACCTTGGAAGACGAAGTGTACGAGGATATGGCTTCTACAACATGTTCTGAGACATCCTATGAGATGCATAGTGACAGTACCTTAGATGTTGATGTGTGCACTGATGACAGCACACATGATGCTACTGATTATGAGGGAAGTGATGCTGATTCAGTGTCATGTTATAGTTTGGATTTGGATGGAGAGAAAGAGGTGTTTCAGGCGATGGAACATGAGATGTATGGTTTTGATCAGTTTGGAGGTGTTGTTCAGTTTGTGAACAATCCTTTGTTCGAGGCGGATGCTACCATGGCCTATGATAATCTGCTTTTTGAGTTGGATGTTGATCACACTCTAGACCCTAGTCTTGAGTTGAGTAGCGATAGAGATATTTGGAGTCCTACTAGTGCATCGGGATGTCAGACACAGCTCATAAAAGGAGTTTGTTGATGTGTACATGGTGCGGAGCACATACAGTTTCACATTTGATCCACATGTGCATGACTCGTTTCAGGTGCATAGTTATAGGGAGAAAGTGTTGACAACAGTTTGACTTGCTTCCTTATGAGTTTCTCTCTCCTGTGACAAATGGTATTGAGGTTGATAGGGTGCAGCATGATGATCCTACCTCTTTCCAGGGAGTAGATGGCGTTCATATTGGAGATTGTGTGTTTGCAGATCTTCTACCTTGTTCTCTCATGATGATTATTATTTGATTCAGGACTTGGAGACTTGTTGTGTTTTGGAGATACGGGGTATCAGAGTGGCACAATGGGAAGCGATAGGTATTGGCTTTCCAGCAGTGTGGTTGCATCAGATTCACCATCACAATTTTGGGATTGAGATGATTTAGCAAGTTGTGCTAGTGTTGGTTTTACAGAGGTTGTTTGGTGATTGTAGGGACATTACACAGATCTACCCTTGGGATCCGGGTGGACTTGTGTTTTACTTTGCTCCTGAGATTGCTTGGGGACAAGCAATTTCAGGGAGGGCGGACTGTAATGTCCCTTTTTTAGCGTGATCATGACTATGGATGGTTTAGCCTATTCCTGACCCTCGTGGGCTAGAGTAGATGGTTAGGGGGTGTTATTTGGTAGTATTCGTTATGGCTTCGCCTCCAGTGATTAGTGGGAGTTCAGATCTAACCTTCATTGGACTCAGTTTGGCACACTTACTATGTATAGTGACTATTTTAGGACAGTCAGGGTTTCTATCTATAGCAGGGCACCTAAACATGCTTCATTTGCAGTGCCAATCCTTTACACCATTGGTTTGATTAGATAATGAGGGATTTACTATTTATAGTAAATCAGTGGTTGATAGAGAGGGACCCTTACTATTTTTAGTAAGGCAGTTGGATGTGCAGTGGATGCAATGGTTAACTCCTTGGTTCAGACGAAATCAATAAATAATGAGTATTTATGGAGTTATGTTATTTTAATTACTAATAAAGTAAATACTTTATTAATAATTAAATATAAAGTGTAATTATAATGAGCATTGGGGCCATGACCCTCATTTAAGTGATTTTTAAAGTGACTAAGGAATAATTAAAATATTTAAATATTATTATAAAGTTATAATGTAACTTTATAATAATAAAGTCACTTTAATTTTATAAAGTACGTTAAGTGAAAATTAAAAGTGGGAATATATCTTTTATCCCACATTGGCTAGGAAAGTGTTTGAGCTCTCATAAGAAAAGAACATAAAGGACTTAAGAGCTCATTCTCAGGCATCCAAATTTGAATATTGCTTTGATTTTTTCAATTGTGAAGCCAAGGGTTTCTGCAGTTGTTCATTTGGCCATTGAGAATGAAAACTCTCAATTGGTAATGCGATTTTGAGGTTGTGAAATATCATCCGAATTATCGCTAGTTGTGGGCTCTATCTCAGGAGTTCAACTTGGGCTTCATTGGAAAACTTTGTGGGCTTTGGCCAAGTTTTGATGGTATTCATTTGGGGTTTGATTGGAGACATTTTGAGAGCTTTAGGTCTTCATCGAATTGGCATTATAGAGGCAGATTTATATCATATAACAATGTACCAGCATTCTGATTTTAATTATCAGTCAATTATTACCAGCATTTAGGAGGCAAGATTTTGCATAAAGAAGCTTCATCTTCAATCGATTTTGAGAGAGTCTTGGAGTGCTGCCTTTGGAGGATCATCTCAATATGGTTTGGCAAAAATTGAGGGAGCTGAGAAATTGGTATTATTTTATATCAGAAGTTTGAGACTAAACAGGGGCGGCTATCTAAGAAAATCAATTTTATTCATTGAGGCCTCATTATGTCTTGATGGCGCATGATGCTTGGAGGCTTGGCAATAATATTTAAAAAGGATGGAGGTCAATAGCTGCAAGTTCTGATTAAATCTGAAGCACTCGACTCAGCAACAAGGGCGGCAATCTGGGAATTGACATTCATCAGCTTTGGATTGGAAACTGATCGTCTAACATTACCTTCGCTTGCTTCTTCATTACAATTCAAGGCCTGCTTGTAATCAGGTTCCATTGCATTAGTTTGATAGTTTTGGATATTTAGATTTGTCAATATTATTATTGCTGCTGTAGGTGCACTTTCAAAATCAGAATTGTAATTGCATTTAAAGTTCACTAAGAGCCAAGAGTCTTGGCCTAATTTTTACCAGCAATTTAATTGGAATAGTTTATCAATAAAGGAGATCTAAGTTGCACATCCAATTCTGATGTAATGTTCATATTATCATGTCTTTGATCTGCATATTAGTTGCATGCCAATTAAATGACGAAATGCCACTTGGCTGCAGGTGATTAGTTTGCAAATAGAAATCATATATGTGCATTGTAAAAGAACTGAAAGAGTCATCCTTGCACTTAGATTATAATTTAGTCATTGGAGCATTGATTTTTAAGTGTTTGAAGCATTTTATCATCATCTTCAAGCAAACAAATCAAACTGAAACAACAACCAGCAAACTAGAACATTGCACACAAATTGTTTGACAAAATTACAAGGCAGAAAAATTGAAGAAATTGAGGTCAGTTTGAGCTAGGCTCATTACAGAAACTAAAGTTGTCAACAAATGGATTGAGGGGTATCTAAGAATTTATGTGTTCAGGTATAAAATAGATTGAGTTAAGTGGTTGCACTTGGAAGAGCACGACTACAACACTTCCGACCATATCTCCATAGGTATATCTCCTTTTATGGCTACACATGGACATAATGTTTTAACTTTTGTGGATTTAGCAATCACAAAAAATAGGTTACTTGGAGCAACACATATGATTAGGCAAAGCTAAGAGATATTGCAATCTCTTAAGGATCATCTTCATCATGCCCAAAATCAATAGAAGCTCTATGTGGATCAACAGTGTATAGAACGAATGTTTGAAGTTGGGAACATGATCTACCTAAGGCTACAACTATATAGACAGTCTTCATCAAAATAAACGAGCAAAAAAGTTGAAGCCATCATTTTATGGTCCTTTTAAGATCATAAGGAAGGTGGGAAAGGTAGCTTATAAACTAGAGCTTCCAAAGAATAGTAGAATTCTCAATATCTTTCATGTGTCATTCCTTAAAAGGGTGTTGGGACAAAACATTGAACCTTTCAAAAACTTGTCACCTTTGGATGATGAAGGATAATTTTTTTTGATACTAAAAGCTATCTTTGATACTTGAGAAAGAAAGTTGAGGAATTGAACCATCACGGAGTATTTGGTGCAATGGAAAGACCTACCAATTGGAGATGCTACATGGGAAGGAGTTGACATTTTGAAGCATCCAAAATTGAAACTGTTGGAGACCATTTTATTTAGGGGAGGGTGGACTGTCATGACCCCTTTTCCAATAAGTTCCTGTGATGTTCCATAAGCCCATTTACCGTTTCCTTGTGGCATGCTCACTATATTTTAAACAAATGTTGAAAGATGTGATAGTTGTCATTCCTTCATTTGTTCCACCTAGAGAACACAAGCTACGCACCCCACTCCTTGATAGAGAATATTCCAAGGTGAGTGTGTTGATGGAGGATATGAGACAAACTTGGATAAGGGTGGATGTTCCATCATCATGGATGGGTGGATTGATATCAAACATCGGCTACTCAACATTATTATTGTTACATGTACAACTAGCTCTTATTTTCTTAGAGCTATGGATTGTTTGGGGGAAAGGAAGGATGGAAACCTTCAATTTTAATTTTTGAGAGATGCCATAGAAGAGGTTGGAGCCTCTAATGTTGTATAAGTAGTGAACTATTCAGCCCGTGTGTGTAAGCTAGTTGGATTGATGGTAGAGTGTGCTTATAAGCACATTTTTCTTACCCATGTTGTGTTCATGCATTGAAAAATATCTTGAAGGAAATTGGAAAGATAGATGGGGTGAAGGTAGTGGTGTCAAAGGCTAGAGATGTTCAGATGTTCATTTCCAATTTTTTAATTTTTTTTTGAAATTTTTGCATCGATTTGCGTGCTGGGAGGCCGTACGGCCTCCTAGACAAAAATTTTGCCTCCCGGATCAACTTGCACCAAAATGGACGATTTGACAGGCGTTTCTAAGGGTTTTGGGACGCTGCGAACGCGATGGCGACGTCCGTTTGAGCCCATAGTGTCCCAAAAAAATGGCTACCCCCAGATCTTGCAGAAAAGATGCCTATGGAAACCCTTGCACCCGAAACTCACAAAGAGGCCATATCTTCAGATCACGAACAAGCAGTTGCAGGTCTGGAGCTCTGATACCATGTTAGACATGTGGGATGATAGCCTATCTCGTGCAGTCTTAGGGAGCACGTTTTGTCAGCGGTTTGACTTGCTTTCTTATGAGTTCCTCTCTCCTGTGACAGATGGTGTTGAGATTGACAGGGTATAGCATGATGATCCAGTTGATCAAATTTGGGAGTTACAGGAGACAGGTGATGACAGTAGGGACATTTCACGGCACTATCCTTGGGATCCTGGTGGAGTGGTTGATTCTTTGCTGTTGAGATTACTTGCGGACAAGCAATTTCCGGGAGGGCGGACTGTAATGTCCCCTTTTTCGGCATGATCATGTTTGATGGTGGTTAGCCTATTTCTCAGACTCTCGTAGGCTAATAGGTTGGGTTAGAGGGTCAGTGGCATTATTTGATGAGTTTTGTCGTTCTCAGTTCAGAGCCCAGTGACTGGTTCACAGCAGGCGTTGGCAATGCAGGAATCGACAGCTTCTGACGGCACAAGATTATATGGTGTTTTGAGTGAGTTATGGGTTTTTAAGTGATTTAAATATTAATTGATTTAATATTTATTTATAAAGTCAAATTGACTTTATATTTTTAAATCACTTAAATATTCTCTAAAAGTGATTTAATATTTTAAATCACTTAAATGGATTAAGTGCGCCCAAGTATTTAATTCATATACTATTGAAATGAATTAAATATTATTTAAAAGATTTTAATATCCAAAAGTGGCGTATCTTTCTTGGGATTCATGCCTTTGCATAAAAGGGCATTTCTGGCAATGAGAAACTCACCTTTTGACAATTTCGACTTTGCCTTGTGCTATTTCCTGTGCATTCTCCTGTGATCAGGGTTTGAACAATTTTTCCATTGAAGAACGATAACTCTTCAGTGTTGAGCACTTTTGAGGCTGTGAGAGATCAGCTGAATTTGTGCAGTTTGTGAGAGCTTCATACAGAGGTTCTATTGGGCTTGAGCTGTGTTTCCTATTGGATTTCTTTATCAGTTTCAGAGGGTTTTGGGAGATGGCGCCTTCATTTCATCTGGCAGACATCATACTTCTTGGCCGTACCTTCTAAGTGAGAATTCAGGTTGTTTGCAGTGAAGTGCGTGGCTCTTGTGCAAAGGCGTTTGGGAATTTCTTGGAGAAACGCCTTCTTTTCTGAGGGTTTCTCTTCATCATTTTAGGCGTTTGGCTTGTACTCTTCATCTGCCACTGTTTTCAGGCTGGATTTTGCATTCTATAGCTTTCTACACCAGATTTGGTCAGTTTTTCACCATCTTGGCTGGCAAACTGGACTACTTTCTTAAATAAATAATCTGGACACTTCCGGGTATGTTTATGAGTTCTAAATCCATTGTTGAGCATATTTATTATTTTTTGTATTGTCAATTCGCTTGAAATAACTCAGATTTACATTTTATACGCATTTATGCTGTGCGCCCCTTCTCTTCTGTCTATCAAACTTTCTCTAAAAAACACTAAATAACACTAAAAGACTTAAGAAATATTGGGGGTTTGAGTTGAGAGCCAGCAGGGCTCATCACACTTGCTTTGTTCAAGACATTTTTGAGGAAGGAATTCCTCAAGCCCATGGACACTAGATATGCTAGCTACTTCATTTTGTTAGAGAGGATGCTTGAGGTCTTGGAAGCTTTACAATTAATGGTGGTCAATACAAAGTGGGGTAGATGGCAAGAGGCAAGCACACTGGAAGGAAGAAGTATAAAGCAAAAAATCA
>VDFB02051041.1:0-30776 GCA_007258455.2 Sequoia sempervirens
GTTGGCTTGATTTCCAAGCCATACTCTTGTACTTTTGCGACCCAATTTCCTCTCTTTGAGCCCATCTCCTACTGAGTTAGCATGCTTTTAACTGTTGGATCTATGACATGCACAATGGTGTGAGAATTCAAGATATAAAATCTGAAATTCTTTATAGCTCAAACCACTACATACGCATTCTTTTCAATTTGAGAGTATCGTGACTCGCTATCTTTGAAACTGCTGCTCATGAAAGCTATTGGTGATTTAGTTTCTTCATTCAACTTTTGTGTTAGAATGGCAAACAAAGTGTGCTCTGATGCATAGCAATAAAGGATAAATTCCTTTTCAAAATCAGGATGGACTAGTATCAGGGCTCGACTGATAGCTTCTTTTATTGCTACAAATGCCTTCTTTCCTTCTTCCGTCCACTTGAAAACGGTCTTCTTCTTCATCATAGCAGATATATCTTTTGTCAACTCAAAAAAATATGGTACAAACCTTCTTATGAAATTTACTTTACCAAAGAAAGAGTGTACCCCTATTCTGCTTGTTGGAAGAGACAAGCTTCTGATTGCTTCAACCCGACTTGGGTCAATTTGAGTTCCCTCCTTGGAGACGATGTGGCCAAGCAACTTGCCCTCCGTCACTGCAAAGATGGAATTTTTGGGATTCAGTGATATTTTATGGTATTTGCATCTCTCGAAGACTTTCCCCATATGTGAAAAGTGATCTCATCGTATCTTCAAGAAAATAGTAAGGTCATCTAGATAGACAACGATTACTTTATTCCTCAAGTCTCCAAATGCCAAATCCATGGCTCTTTGAAATGTAGCACCGGCGTTGATGAGGCCGAAGGGAATTCTTTCATATGCAAATGTACCCCATGGGGTTGTGAATGTCGTCTTGTACTGATATTCTTTAGCTACTACAATTTGATTGTAACCAGAAAAACCATCCAATAAGGACAACATCTCTAAACCGGTAACCGTCTACAAGGTGTGCTCCATAATCGGCAAAGGATAATTATCCTTGAGAGATGATGATTCAAGTTCCTGAAATCTACACAGATTTTGATTTCTCTTTTCTTCTTTCGTATAGGAACTATGTTAGACACCCAGGTGGAGTGATGAATTAGGAAGATGATCTTCGCATCCACCATCTTCTGGATCTCCGTGTAGATGGTATCTTGAATTTGCGGATTGTAGTGCCTTTGTTTTTGCCTGAAGGGCTTTGCTTCAGGTTTAAGAGGAATTGTGTGAGACAATTCTCTTGGTGTGAAAACCATCAAATCTTCATATGACCAGGCGAAGACATCACGGTATTGCTTGAACAAAGAGATCAACCTCTCACTTTCCTCTGCGGTGCAGCATGTTCCTAGAATAACAAGTCAAGGCTTGTCAACTGTACCAATATTCACTTGTTGATATTCAGTAGAGGTTTTGTCACTTGAATTCTTCTGATTTTGAATGTATCTGTCGTGCCTGTCAAAAATATTCTCCAAGGAAACCAAGCCCTTGGGAATTTTATTTCCTTTCAACTGGATAATGCTTGTATCTGGTTCTTCTGAACTTTCTATGTCTTCAGCAACCTTTGGCGCATCAGAGACTCTTGTTACTGCTTCTTTGTGAGTAAATGAACTTCCCTCAAAGAACTATTCTTTGAAATTATCTCCCATAACAAGAAACACCTTGATGTGGTCATCGTCATCAAAGACTTGCCAATTATCACAGTTGTCAGGTATAACTGGCATGTATATTAGCTCAATGGAAAATGCATTATGACGGAAGTCAAAATGTGGCATGAAAAGTGAAGCTGACACTGCGAGGGCGTCTGCTCTGGTATTTTCTAGATGTAGAATGTACTTGATATCAAATGCTTCGAACCAATCTATTGCATTCCATACTCTATTTTTGTAATGTTGGAGATGATCTGCTTTCACTCTGAATTGATCTCTGACTTGCTTCACAACGAGCTCTGCATCACCTTCAACTCTAAGATGTTTAATACCCGTGTCCTCTGCATTTCTGAGACCAAGTAAAAGTGCCTCATATTCCGCTATATTGTTTGTACATTCAAATTGCAAGTGGTATGCAAATGGATACAATCGTCCTTCAAGAGAAATTGTCACCACTCTCGCTCCCAAACCAACAGTAGAACAACTGCCATCAAATTGCATAGTCCATAGCTTAGGATTATTTGTTGATTCATCTACGGTACACGCAACCTCTTGACTTTCTTCAAGTATCTCTGACAGCATGGCGTAAGTACCAAGACCCGTTTCTTGATACAAAACTTGAGCTTGAGGATCTTGAGACTTCACGACCGCAAATCGAGACTCAGGCTCTGGTTCTAGCTTGAAAGTACCATTCTTCAATGGAATATTCGTAGAAGACCAATCCATTTAAATCTCTCCACCGAGGTCCTTGCAAAAGCTTCTGCTCAACAACATCCTGTAGCTAGCTGGAATGTCAACCACCAAGATGGTCATCATAATTTTCTTCTCATGATAGGCCACCAACCTCACTTGAGCATCCTTCAACTGTCCGACTTGGACCCCAGTGAGTAACATTTGTCTTTTGTCTTAGTGCACGAAAATCTTAGAGCATTCATCACTTGTAGAGGCATGACGTTGTCTGAGGCCCCGAAGTCGATGATACAATTGCTCAATTTGTAACCCCCTATATACAGAGAAATATAGAAGGGCTTAGGCTTTTCTTCTCCCGAAGTGGATGATTCGAGCAACGTGGGCTACTTGACAGGTGCCTTCTTCACAAACTTAAGAAGTCGGTCCACTTGCTCTAGATGATCTTGGAGATATTCTATCTGAGAAATCTGCACTTTGTTCTTCATCAAGGCATCTACAATATCAAAATTTGCTAAAGATGAATCTTGAGCAACTGCTTTCGCATTCTCTTGAGAAGGCTAGATATTAGAAGTAGAAGCTACTTCTCCTTTTTCTTTTTCTTTTTGTACCTTCAGTCTATCTTCTTCTTCTTCTCTCTGTGCCTTCAGATGTTGAGCTCTGGTAAACACAAGAGTCGTGTGATTATCTGGATTTACTGCAAGAGTACTGACGAAAATCTTCTTGTTCTTCAAAATCGGGTTCACTTTCAAAGTAGCCCGTTGTGGAGTCGCCATCGAAGTTGTCTGATTGAGGTAAGACAACATTCGAACTTGGAGTTGGTACGAAACTTCGTGCAGGTGTAGTTTCGATATATCCCATTATCTCGTTCATTCTGACCTTTTCGGGGCAAGTGGCACCAGTATTTTTAGTGGAATCGTGAAAAGAGCAAAACACAACATTGTGTGTATTGTCAGTCGGTTTCCTTGGTGGAGCTGGCCCTCGTGGCCTATAATTGTTGTAAGGCTTAAAGTTATTTCTCCTCGGCTGGTACGGCTGCTGAGGTTGATATGGCTGCGGTGCTTGATACGGTTGCGGTGCAAGCAGGGTAGGTGGTGGTCCAACTTGAGCAAGAGGTGTAGGTCGAAGAGGTAATCGCCTCTTGAGAATAGTCACCTCATTGGCAACTCTTTGAAGTAGTGGATCTGCAGAACTTTGAACCAAAGGCCTAATGGCATCTCCCTTGATCTTTCTTGAAGTAATCATGTTGTCTTCAATTTCTATGGCACCTTGTTGTCCAGTCTCCAATTCTGTCTCATTAGCCGATTTCAGGAAAAAGGCTATCTCTAATGGAAGTGCGTTGACAAAACTGCTCAATAGCATCTCAGGCGAGGGATTGAGTGTATATGAAAGATGAGTGACCAGGCGATTAAACCTTGCCACGAACTCCCTCATTGGTTCATTGTCCTCCTTCTTTGAATTTGAGAGTTGGGCGAACAATTGGTGGCTATCTTCGGCTGGCTTGAACCTTGCCAAAAACTTTTCGGTCATAGTATCCTAGTTGGTTATGCAACCCAGCTCCAGGTGATTGAACCATTCAGCAGCAGCTCCCACGAGTGTCTCAACAAAGAGACGTACAAGAATATCTTCATGAGCTACATGCGAAACAGCACAAGCCGTTGAAAAGGCTAAAAGATGATCATCAGGATGTTGACTTCCATCACCTTGGAACCGTGCAAAGTGCTTTCTCGACACCTTAGGTAATTCATGATTCGCTACCAAGGCCAAAGGTCCGATTTGATCACCCCAAGGCAGCGGGGGTCCTCTTCTCTGATTGTGATTGTTGTTGTTGTTGTTGTTGTTATTCTCTCCCATCGCGTCTGGTTGAACAACAGGTTCTTCTTGTTCGTTCTCAAGTACAGTGTTGAACTAAGGAACTGTGTTGGACGACTCTCCAACTTTTGTAGGATGTGTCTGCGGAAGGAAAGGATTTGTTGAATCAGCTTCTCCTTGGAAGAGCGAATTTGTTATTGTTCTCCTCCTTGTATAAACTATGTAAGCCAGGATTGTCTAGACCCACGCGGGTGGTGGCAAGACAGGCCTTCTGGCTGCAATATAGGCTTTCTCTTCCTCTTTGTCTAGAATAACAACAAATTTTCTCCACTAAGCAGGGATCTTCTTTTCAAAGATGAAACTCCTTAGGCTGTTGATGATGTATGCTTGCTCTCCTTCAATTATCTGGAAACTCGGCTGGATAACTGGAGGTGTAAGATCAGGCTGTGGAATTGGAGTAGTAGGAAGCTAGAGAGTCATGCTCGTGACATAAAGCCTAAGATTTCTTTGTTCTTTTATGCCTTGTGCCCGATGGTGGGTGCCAGAAAATTGTTGGCGTTTAAATTCGCACCTCTGGAATGCAGATTTGAAACGGACAGCTATGCACAGATAAACTGCTCTTCAAATTAGGAGGGGAAGCTCCCTCTTGCTGATGGTGCTTAAGAAAGTAAACTAAAACTAAGTTGCCTATCTTTTTTATTAGCTAAGAGCACAAGGTTTATAAAACTCAAAGCATCATAGCTGAGATTTTTTGTTTAAGGAATTTCAACTACGACTAACTTACGCTAAAAACCTTTCTATTTTCTAAAGTAAACACAGAGCAAGAGAAATAGAAATGAGCAAAATTTGATTCTCTGACAAAGTACTTAAACAAACTCTCCTTCCAACACACATCTACTTACTTTCAATGCAAGTTGAAATTAAAGATCATATAAGCATAACATAAATAACGGAAATTTGAAACATTATATCAGGGCAAAATAAGCTCAAGACTTTATTTCTCAAACTTTTGGAACAAAGATTACACTAAACACATGCAAGGAACAAGAACTTGCAGCTAAAAGAGACTTGCAATCTTGTTCTTACACAAAAAGGACAACAACTACAATAACAACTTGTTGGCTAAAAGAGACTCAACAATTCGCTATCATAAACACAATTGAACAACACTAAATAACAATAGAAGGCACTATTGGCTTAGCGTTTGTTATCACAAGCATGGTTGAAAATAAATGAGCAAGACTGCTCTTATTTATAGCCTAAGCAGAGGAGTAGGGAACCCTAAAATCTCCTTGCTTTTACGACTAAGACTTGCTTAGCAAGAAAGCTTTATTTCTAAAACTAAAAGAAGATAGCATCTAACACCTAAGAAAGTAGGAAAATCAAGAAATGCCAACTATTACATTTTATCTTCTTTCTCTTCTTCAAAGCATGGATAAGAATTGTTCCAAGAATAGAAAGAAAGCGGAAAGAAAGCTTCTAGAAGAAAGCTGCTTTAAATCTCGATCACATCCACTAGAAAGTTAGAAACTGTGTCCTTGTCAGGGGCATCAATACTATTAATAGCAAAGTTTCGTTTTTCTAAGATTTCTTCACCATCTGCAATTGATCTTAGGAAATTTTCAACCTCATTGGCCGCTTTCTTGAACCTTGCTGACATCATGGAAATGTGACTTGGCAGTCTTATGTTTTTCGTTCATCCACTTATGTGCAATCTTCTTGTTGTACTTGTCCTTGTGCATTTCCCATATCCTCTCACATTCGCCCTTAGAGATAGTGACACTTTCAGGCCAAGGGGGAATTGAGAAGCATTTCTCAATCATGTCAAGTTTCAAACTACAAATCAATTTTCCATCTACTGACTGGATCTCCTGTGTCGCCGAATTGTAATGCTTGAAGCAAGCGATTACAAACTTGAGACTTTGAACTGAAATAGGAATGGATGTTGTTGCGAGGAGTCCAAAGTGTCCTAGGTTTATGATTGTAGTGTTGTCTGCGCTCTCCAAAGCGTGTAGATCAAACACCGGCTTGATGTGATGCAAGTTTGTCTCAATTGTTTTGATGAATTCATGGTAGAGAGCTGATTTCGTCTTGAAATCATTGGGAGTGTATTCCATTTTGAAAACCTTGAAGAATGGCTGTAAACTTGCCTAGGTTCAAACAAGTTTTGAGCAACTTACTATTTTTAAAACACTGGTTTTTCTTCCTCAAACGGACAAATTTTTGGAAATTTTTCTGAGATATGGGTTTTGCTCATAATTTCGTTGCAAGACAACCAAGATCGTCCGTTTTTAAAAATTTTGAGTGTAGACTAAAAAGAAACAAACCCTAATTTCTTCAAATTTTCACCAAAAAAGTTGGCACCTGGGTTTTGTTCATAATACAATTTGGAGTGAACCTAGTTGATCAGATTTGAAAAACACTAAGGGTTGATTGAAAAAGCAGCCAACCCTAGAATTTGAAATTTTCTTTAAAAAAAATGTTGTGATATGGGTTTTCTTCAGAAGACTGTTTCAAGAGAACCCAGATGATCAAAATTTGCAAACTCTGAAGATTTCACTGACATGCAAAGAAAAAGCAACTACTGCAACTTGAGAAAACTTCTTCAAAAATATGAGTTGAGTAGACCCAGGTGGTTGAAAATTGAAAAATTTGACCTTCTTCAAAAATTTGATGTTCTGAATGAAAAATGCATGAAAAAGCAAGGGTTTATGTTGCTGGTTTGAAAATTATTCTTGAAAATCAGCAACCTTGAGCTCTTGAATCTTGAAATAAATCATCAAAGTTGTTGCTCCACTTTTCTCCCTTGGACGCAACCTGCAATAATGATAAAAATTGAATGGAAGAGATGTCTTAAATAGATTTAGGGCTTGAGATAACTCTGCTTTCTTTTGCTTTAATCCTCCAAACCCTAAAATCAGCTTGTGCATTGAAGTTGGACATCCATCTTTCATCTTGCAATTTTGAAAATTTGAAAATTTTGAGTAAGGAATGGCAAGTTGGGCACCCTTCTTCACTATAGGCGCCAACTTCTCTCAGACTTAACCATTTTTTGGAGTTTTTCAACTTTTCTCAGTTTTGACACCCTACTTGACATTCGATCTCTGGCTTCTAGGTTGTTCTAATAGACGAGCTAGATGATTCATCGTGAAGCCTGATCGGATCTAAGATCACCCTGGAGGCACTTCTGGCTAAAAACTTTGTTTGATCCTTCAAAATCATGAATGCACATTTCCTTCTGGGGCACTGAACCTTCACAGTGTTAGCCATTTTTGCATGATTTTCAAGTTCTTCATTCCCCTTTGATCTTCTGACGAAATCTCGATTCTGAGAGCTACACTGATTAGATTGACTGACCGTCAGTTTCATTGTATAGCTCGATTGAATCTGACGAGGTGATCTTGGAGGTTGCATCTACAAATTTCATCGTTTCAGGCTTCAAAACCTTGGGCGCCCTTTCTCTCCAGAGGTGCCCATCTCAACCAGACTTAGAAAGCTTTCATCTGATTTTCATTCTTCAAACTTGATCTTCATCTTATACCTTCAACTTTAATCCGGATTTGTTGGAGATTGACCAGTCTCATGTTCTGATGGAGATATCTGCTGCGAAACTGACTGAATTTTGGAGAGATTGAGCCCATTTGCAAACCCTAATTGTTGAGTTAGGCCTCCCAAAAGACTGGGCGCCCCTAGGGACCTAGGGCACTGGAAGTTCCCAAACTTAGAAAATTTTCTGACATTTTCAGGATTTTCATTTTGTGTTCTGGCTAAAATCTCCCGATTCAATCTCGAATCTCGGGCGACTGGATGATCCGATGATGACACTGTCGGACTTGCTGCAGAGCTGAAAGGATTCTGAACAACTTTGCTTGAAAGCTCAAACCCTAATTCCATCATCTGATGCCCTAGAAAGATGGGCGCCTATCTCCTTATGGGGCGCCCATGGCTGGCAGACTTAGTTGTTTTCTGCGGATTTCCACTTCTTTCTTTGTTCTTCATGCATGTTCACCATCCTATCGTTTGTTCAGTGTTTGTGTGTTGAATCTAACGCCTAACAATTGACTAGCCTCCATTGATGACTTTTGAAACTCCCGAAATGTTTTTTGAAATTGAAAAAGCAGAATAGACCCACTAGGGAAAAACTGGTCGTTTTGTGATTCTAACTGCACCAACCTGATGAGGAAGTATTTTAAGCCAATCAAAATCAGTTTGAACCCTAACAGACCAACTTTCTATTTTTATAAAGTTTTGCCAGTATCTGTTTGGAAAGAAACCCAGAAAAAAGATACTATTTTTAGATAGTTTCTAAAAATAGCAGTTTTCCTAAAAAAATAGGGATGAAAAATTGATATCTGAGTTTTGTAGACTTGGTCACTCTGAGCAAACCCAAATCGTCAGATTTTTAAAATTTCAAGTTTTTACCCCTCATGCAAAACATGCAATCCCAAATTTTGACCTTTTTAACAAATTTAACAGATTTTAACTCATTTCTTCAAAATGCCTAAGGATAGCAAAAATTTTAATTTGGGGTACAACATGCTGATTACCTTTCAGCCAAAATAGCATTGTACAAATTGGGTTGTTATATGATTTTAATTCTGTAGGAGGATCTTATGTCACTACCTTTGTTATCCTACCAATCAAACTTTGTAAGTAAATGATATAATCTACAACAATTGCACCATTGTAGGTTTTACTTGTGTAATTCTCAGATTTCTTCCACCTATCCATACCATTGCAAATAATAAAACCACAACTGCCAGTTAAGGTTAGTAATTCTTCACCAAAATGATTAATGCCCCTGTTATCTGAACATCTGGTCCACTGGTGGTTTTCCTCATTATCAAGCCACATAAGTTCAGTATTGAAAACAAAAACTAATTTTTCTGTGTTCTTTTTTTATGTTTTAACTTCATAAAATATGGAAAAAATAGTGATTTCTAATTGAAATGATTCACATATCCTCTCTTCAAAAATGTATGCTTCAAATGTTCTAACGGTTTTCCTCATTTCTTCTTTTTTTTCCCAATAAGACGTGAGTTCTATGTGCAGATTTGATGAGTTTTACAGAGCTCATTTGGTGCTACATAAACTGGCAAAATCAACTCAAAATCAAATGAGTCCTGGTTGATTGTGTCATCCATGCCGGTTTCTCAATTGACCAAGCTCAGATTATTATTGCGAGTATCCAGGTTTTGGAGGATTGGCAAGTTTCAGTTACTGATTATCCCTTGAGTTATCAGGAAGATCATCATTGCATGCTTGCGGGTTAATATACTGCAGACTTACAATCATGATCATTTTTTGCATCAAACTTCAAACAAATGACAGAACCCTGCATTTGAATAACAAACTTGCAAGTAATAGACACTTTAAAACCTGCCCTACCTTACTAAGTCACATTCAAAATGAGATCTAAGTATCAACAAATACCTTGAATTGCATCAACCAAAAAAAGAAATCCTCCAAGTGGAAAATGCAACACTAGATCATAATCCAAATCACATTTTAGGAGACAATTTAACTATATTCTTCTGCTTGTATATGATATTTTGTTATTTGCTGATACTTCATGAAAGATTGCAGCACCCAAAGTTATTTGCTGTTATTTTCCATTATTTTGTTATTGTGTTTCAGGAGAATGTGAAACATTTCCGATTAGGATCCGTACTTAAATCCAACTGGAATATTTCCAAACAGATACAGGTATTCTGCTGTTTCCTACAACCAAGGTAATATAAAAATACATATGATGCTGTTTTGAACCTTACAAGAAGCTTGATAGAAAAAGTAATATATAATCTCTCTTACTGTGCTGATTGTTGATTATTTGGGGATTTAGGCATGTGATGTTCTACAAAATTCCATTGACAACAAAATAATGTTTGCATTAGTTGGTACCATATTTGGCTGTAAGCATAAAAGGTATGACACTTGACCAGCAAGTTAGCTGGGACTGCATTATATAGAAACATACCGGCATGTAATATTCAAAAATACTAGCAGCCCAAAGGTGAAAAAGCAGTGTAGCTCCTTTGTTGGATTCTTATCTCACTTCTAGTTTATAACATCATTCCTGGTTCATAAAAATGATGCCATGAACCATCAAAGCAGCTTCATACAAATAGATTACCAGTAATGTTTTGTATTTTATAGAACATGCAATTTTTCTCCAGAAAATTCAGAAGGAAAGTGATTTCTGAGAGATCGCATCTTACATGATATGCTTCGGAGTCCTAAGACACTGAATCTCAGGCCAACATGGAACTGTGTACCACCAGCATCCTTAGAAGCTAGTATTCACTTCCTCCTTGGCACCAAGTTCCACCAATCATGGATGTAGTTGCATTGTGTAGACATTGTCATAATAGTCAATCTGATTGTACCTCTTATCTGTATCATGTCCCAAGAAATATGATGATTGATAGCTTCTATGTTTTCTGTGCAGACAACTTCATAGAAACTGCTAAATGGAGGATGCAGGGAAAAAATATATGTTTAACTAATATTATGGAGCAGGCATGATTTAGAAGGAAAGTTTGAGTGGGTGCCAGGGAGCAGGGGCTGAAACTTTGCAACACCCACTTCACTAATTTTCAGAAGTTTATAGCCCAATGGCAACTGGATGGAGTTTGAAGTTAATTTTTTCATTATCCTTCAAAATTTTCAGATAGATTTTTGGAGTTAATCTAAAATTTCAAATTTCTGTAGCTGAGCAGAAAATTATAAGGTACCACGGGACCATTTCATCTGCAAGATTCTCCAAAATTCTCTCAGAAAAACCACACAGTGAATACTGAAAGTCCCCCCTCCATGGGACCACTAGGTTAGAGACTTTAAGCTTCCACAGTCCATAATATTTTGAACAACTTTTAGATAAGAACTGCAAAGAAATTCTTTGAATTCAATCTCTCCTGGGGAAAAATTTAGCTCAAGCTGTCAACCAAAGCAATTTATTCATCCTCGGCAAGAACAACAAAATAATCATCTAATGACCACCTCCGTTGGGTGCCTTTGTCTGGTGGGTTGATGATTGGTTGATCTGTAGATGCCAAACGGTAGCCTATAGCAATTTCTCTCCTTTGTCGTGCACGTACCATTATTTCATAAAAATTTAATTCTTCCCCGTCATGCAGATAAAACTCTGCACGACGTATGTACATCTCATTTCCCTGTTTTCAAAGTGCAGCAGGGTCAGATGGAAATACAATGCTAACTGTTTCCAACTAGAAAGCATCCAAACTCAATGAATGAGAGAATTTTTTACAATTTTATTTTTTCCTAAATGAAATAGCAAGATGAAGAGAATTGTACCTCTTCTGAAAATAGTTCCTCTAATACACAATTGATCTGCCTGTCCTCAGCCACCATAGCTAATGCCATGCTAACAAGCTCATTTGAGAGAACATAATCACTAATTCTAGATACAGTTAAAAGGTTTTTAGTTCTAGAATCTAGGATTTCACTTATAATGATTGATTTGACAGAAGCCTGTTGCATTTCGCCAATCCAGGAGTTTTCAGAATTATTTGCTTGATGAACTTGAGTCGTATTGACTTCCAAAGGCAAGCGCTTAGACTGCAAAACAAAAACAATATGCATTCATTGCAGTTTGCTCATCTTCTATCGAATATTAGCATTCAATGAGTCTCTTTCATCGACTTGATAAACAAAAAAAAAAGTTTTTCCTATTAAATAACAGATCCATTTTATCTGTTTTAACAGTATGGACAAAGTTAGTAATCCTGTCGATAGAGCATTGTGGTAGATTGTAATGCCTGAGAGGTTGTTAATGGAGTACTGTGGTAGATAGCGATGCTTTTGCCAATATAGATTTAGAGTAGGTCTCACCTTTATTATGAAAACAAAACACACCAATGTTCATAGGATGATGTAACTTTGCACTCCAACTTGAAAGAAGGGAGAAATAATACAGCTAAGAAACACATGAAATTGGAGTGTTATATTTTGGCTTTCAGGAAAGGAAGATGTTCAAATTATAAAAAAATAAAGCAAACTACTTGTATAATAATAATGGTTTAAAATGGGACCTTTACACATTTATGCAAACACCAAAATTATTGACAAACAGTTTAATATAACAATGGTTTATGCAAACATGATGAAGCCGCATATTCAAATCCCCAGGAAACATGAGAGTCTTGAAATCAGGTACAATACCACATCCAGCGCACTAGATGCAGCATATCCTAACAGACAAGGTAGCAACTAAGACAAAAGCTATTTCACAAGGGGAATTTAGTATCAAATCAAAAAAGAACTCTGTAGAAGAGATTATGACAAGACTCAAAAATTCTAATACTTTATATATTATAATTTTAGGCTTCAGCAATTGAACTAACAGACACCAAGCATAAGAGCTATAGAAAAGAAGTCAATATGTAAGTAAAGACCTGAATATCACGGATTAGCAATAGTGTAGCAAGAGATTGAGAATCTGCCTGGACAACTGAGCCATCCATTGACTCATCTGCAAGGATTAAAATCTGCAATCATTTAAGAAATACTTGTCAGACACATGGGGAGTTGTATTGACTCATAATGGATCTTCTAAGCTAACTAAAGTTCAATTAATTATATAGCCAATGAAAAGTCTTTTTCTCTTCAAGATTGAAAATACAGAAAGGACTTCTTGATATATAATTTGGAATGACAATAATCAAATACGAGGAGAGCAGAACTTTTCCTAGCATATAAATCATGAATGCAAACTGTTAATGTGCTCACTAAATTAAATAGATAATTGTTTTTTTACTATATCAGGTGCATGAGTAAAGCGTTGAAGGAGAGGAAAGATATTATTAAGGTCAACTATGCCTAGTATCCTGCATCTATACCTGTGCTAAGACAACAGGGTAGATTTTATAGCAGATGACGCCATCCCTCACGCTTGAGTGTGCTTAGATTACGGTGGGGCATGTTGGTTCTTGGTCTTGCACCTCAAGACTTATTAGAATCAACAATCACGGGACATGAGATCATCACCCTGCCTTGATCTTTCACTAAGGCACAAAAGGAAACCAATCCCAACATGATGTGGTATCCTCACCTCACTTTTGACTCTGCAAGGTCATGGGAGGTGTTCCAAAGGTTATATTTAAGACCTTAGATGACCTTACATAAAAGTCAGAAAAATCCAAAGGCAAACAAGACCTTTAATTCAAGGAATTGGCTGTCCCTAACAATCCTATACATGTGCAGATCAGAAACTTAATTAGAGCAAAAATATGAAAGATATCTAGCAACAACAATGCTCTCATCGTAACATGGACCTTCTAGTTTGCAACAGATAGCTCTAATGAATATGAAGCTCCTAGAGCAATGCAAATTTTCTTGACAACTAAGTCAAATGGATTCACATGATTACTGTCCTCTCAACCTCCTTCCTCTCAGTGATTACTTTTCTATAGTATAGTCCCCCATTTTGTTGTTTTGTCATATGGAAGACGAATTTCTTTTTGGAGGGGCTGATGTAGTCGGCTGAAAGTTAATTGAAAATGTTTTTGTCAGCCCGATAGTAAATAAGTAAATAAATGATTATGTTTGGTTTTACGTGTTAAATCCCCAACAGTTGTAGTCGGATGATAGTTACCAAGAGTTGGTATTCTTAACCAACATCGGCAGACTATTTATATGCCCTTATTGTTCATAGTCGGAGACCGTTATGCTTTTGATGTACTCGTTGCAAATCTGCGAATGAATGAGAATCAAGTTTTATCCTTCATGAACTGTGCAAGTACTTTATATCATGTTCTGTGTTCTGTTATTTTCGTTTACTCTGTAACTTGTCAAGTAGAATAAGTGAGTAAACAATCTAATTATTTGTGCACTATAAAGTATTCATTGTGCAATGCAATGTAATCAGCGATATGAACATGAGAAACAAAAAATTATATTCCACAATTCATGCGCTAAACTCTAAATTTGATTTGCTCTCTATATCTCTATGCTATTGAAATGCCTTTAAATTTCAAAAACAAGTTTGTCCCTTCGTCTACATTTTTTTACAAGCTTTATAAATCCAATTTTTCCCATTTAAATCCCAAAAAATTTTAAAGTCTTATACTTTTGATTTGCTGATTTTTTTCCCAACTGATTTTTGCAGCTATGTTATATCCCACAACCTAATAAAAAAAAGACAAAATCACCCTTAAGGAATCAAATATTTCAATATCAAAGGGTTCAACCATGTCATAAGTCAAGGTCCTCAAAGTATAAGGCTCATTCTCTAGATCATAGATGTGTTTATGCAACTCCACATTCCTATAAATGTATTCATGCATATTATATTGTCTTTAGGATGGTTTCCTAAAAGCCCAACGAATTGCCTCCATGTTTAAGTCCAACACTACCTTCAAAAAATTTAACTACCATAGCCATTTATTATAATTATCAATCATCCAAGCGATAATGCTAGGATTCTCAAAACAATTGGGCACTACCACTTTCCCCAAATCATATTCCCAACTATTAATGTGGACCATTAAACAACCTCTAGATCAAGCATGAAAGATGTAACATACTAACCCTTCCATAAAGTAAAAATTTCTTAATTTACACCAAACGAGTAAATAAACAAGTGATTAAGCCATGGTAATAAAAAAATTCTTTTCTTTTATTGATAATTTCCCATCAAGATACAAAACATATTTCAACATGTATTCCTTTTCTTTTCATATAAACATCATAGTATGAAAACATACAAATACATACATAGCTCATAGAGCTTTAGAACAAATAGTAGTAAGACGATCCAGGATCCTTCCTTTCAAATCTTAATTCTTCTGTCACCTGCTGTGGAGGAGAAGCATCACTCAGGCGCTTTTCCGCCAACCACAGACTCTTAATGCGGTCCCCCGCACATCTATCATTTGATAGATGGCCCTTCCCTTCGACAAAGAGATTGGTAGAGTAATCGATAACGACAACCAACTGAGCATAGTGTTGTGTCCTACATAACTAAAACCTTGCAATCCAACAATCCCAAACTACCATGTAATACTCGATCACAGTGAACTGACAATGTAGTCTCAATAATCACACAACTAAGTGGAGTCTCAGACATTGCACTACTTTGGCCAAAGTGTCCTCATTGAGTACTTTGAATGAAGTCGTCTATCACATACACTACTCAGGGCCGATTTGACTTAAGGCTATCTTACACTACGCATAGGTATTGTCCTTCAATGGATAATTTGTCATCCCAGACTAACCTACAACATACTAATCTACTTAGTAATGAATCTATTTAACAAGTAAGTACACAAGCTCCCTCCCATACTTGATTACTATCCTACGAGTAACACAAGCTTTCCTAGTTAATTTAATAACTTCGCTAGGTGTACTTCAAGTGACTCTTGCATTCAATCAAGCCTAGTAAATAATAACTAACATAAGCATCATTCTCCTATTATGGATGTAACGACCTGAATCTGCGTAAATTAAAATTTTCCAATTCTCGCCTTTTACATGTAAAGGTAACAAGTAACAAAGATGATACAATAAAAAAAAATTTCCTTTCTTTATTGATAAATGCGTACAAGTTACAATCTGTTTCCACACGAATTTCTTTTACATTGCAAATACAAATCAGAGAACAAAAGTAATACAGTTACATACATAGCTCGTAAGCTTTTGCACAAATAGAAGTAAGAATGTCCAGGAGTCCTTCCTTTCAAATCTTGGTACATCGGCCGCTTGCTGTGGAGGAGAAACATCACTCAGGCGCTTTTCCGCCAACCACGGACTTATAATGCGGTCCCCCGCACGATCATTTCACAATGAACGGCCCTCCCTTCGAAGAAGAGATTGGTAGGGTATCCTTTAACGATTACCAACTAAGCATAGTGTTGTGTCCTACACAACTAGAACCTTGCTATTTCACAATCTGGATCTAGTACCCGGATCACAATGAATTGACAATGTAGTCTCAACTAACTCACGTCTATGTGGCAGTCGTACCTTTCACTACTTTGGCCAAAGTATTCTCATTCAGTACTTCGAATGAAGGTCATCTATCATAAACACTACTCAGGGCCGATTTGACTTAGGGCTAACTTACTCTACGCGTAGGCTATGTCTTTCAATGGGTTCAGTTTACCCCAGACTTCCTACCTCAAACAATTTACTGGAAATGAGTCTTTAAGCAAGTGTTTACTATCCTGTCTCCTGTTTCCGGAAATCTTTATCCTAGGAGAGAAGCTTCCTAATGTTAACCTATTAACACAAGCTAGGATTACACTTTGTATTGACATCATTTCGTTCCTAGAAATTAATACATATTCTACGTATTCTCCATATACGGAGATCATACAAGTTTGAAACTCCAAACAATTGCATAACCGTTTAATACTACCAATCAATCATCACACACAAGAGACAGTCTTGTAATACAATGCATACAATTTCCTACTAATGCATATAATCAAATTGAATCCTTTCTTTTCAAAACCCCAATTTCCTACTAAATCCTTCTTAACCACATTGAATCTCTTCTATTCAAAACCCCAATTCCTATTCAATCTTCTTTAACCAAATTGAATATATTGAAATGCATCAAGCTATCTCCTTTAGTTACCTTGTCATTCCCTATCTTTTACCCTTGCATAAAATGAAGTCCCTTAAATCATTATGCAATAATAGATTATCAAACAACAAATGAATGCTAGGGACAATTTATTTATTTCACCTCAATGCAACCAGCAATTCTAAAGACAGTAAAGAAAGATGATTCAAAGTTTTAATCTTTAATTAAGAAACATGCCTGTATAAGCTCCTTTCCAGTAATCCTCTACCAGCAATCTTCTATTGTTGATCCCAGCCAACAGTTTCCTCACTCAGAAATTCTCCAAATAAAGAATGCTATTGTTATCTCACAGTAAACTACAATTGAGAATACTCAACTCTCACTGAACACTTTGATACAGAATAATAACACAACTCACAAAACTAGCTCTCAATTTGCAGTGTATAAATTCTCTATAAACGTCACAAATGAGAAAGCACAAGAATGAATTCGAATGAAGATTTGTGAACTATTTATAGGCCAAATTAAAAACAGTTTCCCCATTTCTGGGCATGTAAATTGACAGATTACCATGTTTACTAAGTCAAAATGTCACTTGTCATTCTTTCAAACCCTCAGTCATGTTCTTCCATGATGATTCGACTTCTTTGGAGCCAGCAGATGAGGAATATTTCAACTCTACAAATAAAAACGCCACCTACAGCCACGTTTTGCTGCCAGGCGTATAAACTCTTCATGATATTATTGCTGCGTTCTAGGTCAAGCTTCCAATCGATACAACTCAGTATTTCGTTGCTATTTCCTGGTTTTTTGAGCTTTGAAAATGTCTTCTTTCATTTCCAGCTGCGCAGGAACTTCCGCCATTTCACGGGAGAGTTTCATTTTTATTTTCATTCATTTTCTAAAGTTCGAACTTTTCAAATGTTTCCTTAAATGAAGTTCGATTCTTTTTCAAATGTATCCTTAAATGAAGTTCGATTCTTTTCAAATGTATTTTGTTTATATGATAAATACTTCATATGGCTACCTTTTAATATTTAAACTTCCACATTTTACAAATTACGAATTTCCTTCTTCCATTTTTAACACTTAAAATATAAAATGCGAATTTCATTCTTTGAAATTGAAATTGTTTTAATAATTTCTAATTGCATATTTTATTTATTAATGTATTATTTTAAACATTAATATTTATTTATATATAAACGTATTTATATATAAATAAATATTAATTTTAATATTAATACATTTAATTAATAAAATATACAAATATATTATTATTTATACATTCCTTATGTATTGATATATATATATATATATATAATCACCTTATTAATATATATATTATATATATAAATATATATTTAAATCTTCTAGATAATAATACTTGAATATCATTTATATCAAGATATTAGGCGGAATGTGTACGTGTAAACATGTCTACATATACTCGATGTATATACATATATATGCGTATATACATGTCGATACATATGTACGAGCATATCCATTTGCTTAACATACATACGTATTGATATGTCTATACATTTAGATATGTGTATACAGTGTATACATGTGTATACGTACCCATTCGACCTTTACCACATTCCTTCTATTTCGTTCATTCACAGGGATTCACAGTATAGTCAGACTGACATTTAATCAATCACATCATATAAAGCATAAGGAAGTAAATCAAACTCCTAAGCCTATGGATGACTTTTCTAGACTAACTTATCTGACTTGGTTTCTCAAAACCTATACTGACGTGTGTGTATGCTCATTTGGTACTCGTTACTGCTTACCCGACCAAGTTCTTCCCCGAGTGATATTTCTCCTCTGCCTGGAGGATTGATCCTCTTTCCTGCACATCATGACGCAACAACGGGAGTCATATGCTCAAAATGAAGTAGATTACATGAAACATTTCAAAAGTTAGATTATTCATAAATCAATAACCTTCTATTCTCCTTTATGCAGTATTTCACCAAGAATAACATCAAATGAAACATCATTCATATTGAAAACAAGGTACAAGCATCATTAATTCACCTCTAGAATTTACATTTACTCTATCTAGTGATGGTAAATTGTAACGTCACAATTTGGGATGTAACAATGGAGATCTTACAATCATAGTATAAATACAGATAGAAGGCTTCAATTCCCTTTTTTAGAAGACAATCATAATTACTTCTATTGCACAAACAAAAAAGACATTTCATGCAGCATAGAAAACACAATAAACCCTTGTAAATGATAAGAAATTCCCATGCATGTTATCACTTATCCCAAATAATGATGACAATGCAGCCTTCTCCAATAATAATTCAGCTTAATTAAGCTTCCCAACACAACTCTCTCTCTCTTGTTGATAGCACACTTCTCTCAAATAATAAGACAACTCTTCCTCACAAAAGCTCACTCCTTTCTCACTCATAAAACAGATGAAACTGGCTGGTAAAAACTCAAATATGATAAACAGCAAGTGACGTATAGCTCTTGGTATGATACGTCTCTCTCAAGTGAAATGGAAGAATGGAAATAATGTTCACACAAGATAATGAGAAAGGTTATGAATGAGAGTAAATAATGATCACGAGAATGAATAAGAATGCATTACAAGTGAGATGGTGTGACTATTTATAATGCAGCCAGCATTCTAGAATTCCTACAGTTAAGGCATGAAGAATGACACCAATTTCATGCAACATGATTCAGCATAAAGGTGGCAACAGATGAAGCTCAGACTTAGCATTAACCATTAACAGATTGACTTTCTTATTGACAGCATTCAAAAGATTATTTCAACCTGCCCATGGAGAATTCGAATATTTCTCCCAAAATGACATCTATAGGAAAGTGAAAACAGAGGTGGCGCCAAAACCAATAAGTTGGCACGATTCTCAAGTGATAAGAATATGTCAATGATAATTCAACAACACATAACCTAAATCGACTGTTTTATGGGTTGAGTCGACTGAACCATATAAATGTGTTGGGTGAAAATTATGTAATCAACTTTTCAATAGATTACACAACTAGGACTTCAACCACAGCTATGTGAGATATAAATCTCTCCTCTCAGAAAGGGGAGGTGCCCTTCTTACTGCTGACAGAAGCTATAGTAAAACAAATAAAGTAATTACAGAATGTACACAATACTTACGAAGTGGGGGGGCTGTGTCACATTCATCCTTCTCTCTTTCTTCAGAGAAGATGTTTACAATGCTTCACTGTTGGAAGTTCTTAATTCACAATAAACTTAAAAGTTCAACGAGCAGTAATGCCAATATCTCTATCTTGTCAAAGCAAAGCGTAGAGATACTAGAAGTGATAAACAATAAACAAATAAAAGAAAAGGGAAAGCTCACGAAGGCACAAAGTTGTTTCGTAGCTTTTTCAATGGTGGATTTGTGAAGGACGTATTGTTTGTTGCATTAGAAACACAAAGTCTTCTTAGATGCAGCAATTCCTCGAACAGCATGAACAATTACAAGCACAAAGTCTTGTAGATCATCCAACCAAAGTATCCAAAGAGCATGAACAATTACAAGCACAAAGTCTTGTAGATCATTCAACAATAGTTAAACACAACACAAATATAAATCCAAATAAAGGATGTAACACAAAGTTTACATGAATTACTTAGAGTCCTTCAGATTTCATGAGCTAATCACCAACAATCTCAATCAAATTCAAAAGACAATTGATCCAACGCAAAGTCTGGTATGCAATTTCTTCCTCTATTGATTAGATTTAGATTCACAAAATATGAACACAAAGTTTCACAATTTGATGCAAATTGAGCAGCACTTCGTTGCAAAAAACTAAAGGATCCACAATACAATGGAAATCCCTCATATATATAGAAAGAAGGAAGAGCAAAATTAGGAAACTAATTTGAGAAAATCAAGGAAAGTTGGGTGAGCGATTTTAGGAGATCTCACCTAACTTTGACCAAAGTCAAAGTGTAATTTTTCTTAATGAAATTACATCTCGAACTTCGTGCAATTACACTTTACAAAAAGACATATAAAATGTCAGGAAATATTTACAAGACGCATAATGGGAAGCATCAAAAATGTCTAACACTAGAGATCAGGAACCTTCATGTTTCCTTGCTCTGGGTGCGAAAGTCTTCGTATTTCTTCTTGGTCTCCTACACAAACTTCTAATCCGGACCAACGGTGTAATCCACAATGGTATGAATTCTCGTGATCGATCTCATGGCAAATGAGTGAACCTTCTTGCACCTGTCAAGATGCGTTTTTAGGTTATCCAATGTGAGCCTTGTATCACAAATGACATTCAGAGAGGCTTCTAAAAAGTCTGTGCTGTCAATCAACTTCATGATGGCTTCTTTGAAGATCTGGGATATTTCTGTGGCTGGCAGGAAGATACGATTTTCCTCAAGAAGTTGTCCTAGTAACTCCTTGATACCTTTTTCAAGAATCACACGATGTCCTTCGACATCTTCCTGCACTTGGTGGAGATACTCCGCAAGAGATTGAATTACTTGAATTCAATGTTTCAAGGATTCTCTTACCTCAATGAATTTTTCTTTATCAGGAATTACCCTTGCTTCCACCAATTATCTAAGCTTTACCTGTTTCATCTGTGACCATGACAGTAGGCATTTTTCCATATCTTTGCGCTCCTGGGAAAGTACACTTTTCTCCTTATCAAGCTCTGTGGTGAGCTTGGTTAGCAGATGAAATATATCGAGCCAATTTTTTTTCGAATTTTCAATTGCAAGTTACAATTAACAAGCACCCGTTAAGGTTAGCTCATAAACCAAAACGATGCTGAAAGCAACTCTAACCAGAATGTACACCAGGATCCCGATGTGGGCAAGGTGTGAGCATTGGTCAGAGGATCTTAAAGGAAATGCTGAAACAAGAACTCTAACCAAGAAATGCGTCGGCGAACGACGGGCATATGGTCAAAGGATCCCTATCTATTGCAATACTGAAAATAACTCAACACCAAGTATGTGCTACTCAATCCATGATGGAGATGAGGCGACCATATGGCGGAGACTTATGAAATTACTATGCAAATCAAGTAAACAGGTGGCAAGCCAGCCTCTTCCGCTTATTCAGTGGGCAGTTACAAATATGAGATTAGCAAGAAAGTGAAAGATGCTGACAGTACTACTGTTCAACTTACAATATCAGAGATTTATCTGTTAAGCACAAGATATGAGTGTCTTCAATATTGCAACAATGTATAATGCTATCCTTAAATCCCTCAATGTCAATCCTTCCAAACCAAACTCAAATGAAGCATTCTATGCACGCTATTATGACAGAGTAAGGACTGAAAACTGTTAACCAGTAGTACAGTAGTTCAATGATATGCTCACAAAACACTCACTACTCACCCAAAATGCATGAAAACTGATGCAAACAACTCCTATGATGAAGGCGCCTATGATGAAGACACAAAACAGAGCCTAAATGCTGTTATTTATTTTCTGCACAAATCCCAAGGCATCAAGAATGGTACGGCTTTATGAGAGGGGCGATTTTCTTCTTAAAATTCAAGCTCTTCAATATAAAATCTGCAAATTGGTGCAAAGGGGCGCCCACCCTTGACAAGAAGAAATAAGTAACACCCAGAATGATATCTTTTTGTATTTTTGAAATATGAATGAAAACTACAGTCAGCTATGTTCTCAGCAACTCCAGAAAATAACATGAAAATGCAAATAACTGAACTACAAATGCATTAACTCACAACAAAGCAATCCTCACTACAAAATTCACTCAAACAAGCAAACCTCTCCACTAGGTGCTGTCTCACAAGCACGAAGTTGAGCCTAGCTAGGACGCATTCATTCCTCGAAGCAATCCTCTCACCATTTCGGCAGCATAACTTTACTCAAGATGTTGGATGATGAAAATGAAGACCAAGACCTCCTTTTATAAACTTGTGATGACTTTCCAGAAGCTTCTAGAAACCCTAACTTTCAAATTTGAATTTTCACCTTCCCTCCAAAGATGGCGTCCCTTTTGTCTTGATGCAATTTTGACTTTTAATTTAAAATAATCTTTCACCAAAGATGGGCGTACCTTTTCAAGCAATTGATTTTGAACCTTAAGGAAATATAGAAATACCTTCATGAGGCGCCACCCCTCAAAGTCCCCTTTTTAAGAACAACTTAAGTTGTTTTCACTAGACCAAGGGGTCACAATATTAAAATATAACTTTAAAAAAATAATATTTTAAATCAACTGGGCAAATCTCACCAAAAATGCTTCCCAAGGTCAAGATTGATCAAACCAACTGAAATGTCTGAAGATGAGAGCCAACCGTGCCGAAGCCAACAGGACCACTGCCAGAAATAGAATTTACTAAAAATAGTAAATTCGTGAAAGTGCTCAGAATGCCAAGAAGAACACATCACCGAAAAGCTCACGAAAAACCCAGAAGGAATCCGCAGTTCAATCACCAATCCGTGAGCACAAGAAACCACCAACCAAGAAACCCTAATTTCACCACCGAGAAGCCTACGGGTCTCCAGAATAGGCCAACGGTCAACAGAAGAAGTCAAGCACGAGAAGGGGACATTACAGCAGAGTAATTTTCTCATCCACAACAATTATAATCTGAGATCCGTGTTCTATGATCTTTTCGACAAAATCATACAACACCCTGCCTTTGGAGGCGAACTTCTCAGCTTTCTTGACAGCTGGGTCCTCAATACTCACCATTGCCAACGGTTGTGCATTAGTTGAAGATCCTGGCAAGTCTCTTTACAATAGTGGCATAATGCTCTACCCTCTGTTTGTACATATTGCGAGCTTGTTTCATTTTATCCAGTCTTCCAGCCAAGATGTCCAATGTCACTTGCGCATCTACTTTTGCACTTACATTAGTAACTTTGCCAAGCTGGACTCTTGTTACTATGTAGTCCTCCATATTGACATCTCCTTCTTCCTGCGGTGGTATGCCAATCTCCGCATACTTGTGACCAGTCTTGTCAACATTTAGTCTTGAGTATAGTTTCGCCTTTTCTTTTTCCCTTTAGCTTTTGGAGGGACTATTTCTTCGAGGTCGAGCTCCTTTGGAGAAATCATTTGTTTCTTCCGCTTCGACACTTGAGATATCAACCAAGGGGGAAGAAAGGAGGTGTGAACTTCTAGATTCACCGTCAACTCTGTCGTCATTGTCACTTTTGAAGTTACCATTGGTATTGTGACAATGGGAAAAGTATTTGTCATCATTGCTCCTGTAGACTGCACATTGAGTTGATCACGTATTGATTCATTCATGAACCGATTTAACTCAGTTTTAGAAGTGATATCATATGACGGTGATGACAGGCTAGGAATAGATGATGCAGGACTTGACAAAATATCAACCGTGTGAATGCTTGTCACCGAGGGAGTATCAAGCACGGTCGATGCTGCAGGAATAGTGGATACCTCTGTTGTAGGAATGCATGTGGTAGGAATAGGTGATGAAGGAAATGGAGGTGGACGAGTACTCAGATTTGGAGGAGTATGAGGAACACTGGAAATCACAGGCGATGACGTTCTGGGAATTTCCTCAACTACATTCTCAGGTGGAGACATAGTTCTTTCTTGATCATGCCTGGGTTCCTATTGATCACCCTCTTGTCTCTTCGATTCTAGTTCACCTTCGGAATTACCTTCAAATTCTTCTTCAGACTCTTGTCCGCTTTCAGAAACTTCTTCTACATCGGAGTCTGCTTCTGCTGAGTCTTCATCTTCAATGGATTGATCACTGGAAATACCTTCTTCATTGGAATCTATCTCCTCTGAAACAGCCCTTTTACCTTTGGATCGAGATGGTTCAAATTCCATGGTTTCTCCTTCTGGGACGACCTGGGTATCTTTCTTGCCGACAGTAAACCTAATTCTGGGACCCCTTCGTGAAGAAGTGGGAACAGCCACTGATTTATTTTTCGTGCGGAGTTCTTGTTGTCGGTGAGCTTCTGCTTCGGATTCTTCTCCTTCCGAATCTGTTCTAAAACTTTTCATTTCAAAACCATGCTTGTTTAAGCATTCTGCAGTGTTGGATAAGATTGGTGCCAATCTCTCTCTGATGCTAGTACTTTCTTTTCTAGACCAATGAATTGCAGGCAATGGCTTCTTAGATATTTCTTGTTCATCATAGACAGCATTCATGATATCGCCAGGATCTATAAAATCCTCTGGTAGGTTAGCAATATCAAGGAGTTTGATCTGTTGTACGGTCAACTTGCAATAATCCATTTTGCGAATGGCTTCTTCATCTCTGCAATCAGCCCAAATTTCCTCAAAACGGTACTTGTGATGATGACCCTTTTGCAATTGCCTTCTGACATCCCGGTAATCAAAATCAAACCTATACCTGTAGGTCCTGATTGTCATGACTTGCATCTTAGCATAAACCGATTTGGATTTTTGTACAGTCAGGATAGTATATCTACTGATTGTCAGTGGGAACTTGAATCCACGCTTGTGAATATTTCTTCGTTCTTTGTGCACTGAAATCAGCTGTCTGCACATCTCCATGAGAACCCACTTGTTTGAGGGGTATCATGGCAACATGTAAGGGCAACCAATGTAGCACCCTACTCTTAAATAAGTAAATGTTGGGGAATTGTAGAAATATGCATCCAACTTTACTTACTGCCTTATAGGCCTCATCAGATACCTTCCTCCTCTCGAGAGTCGGATCAAAATTGAAAAGCAAAGGCGCGAAGAAAGCATCAATAACCCTCTTGAAATGATGGAAGCTTTCCTTCAATTCCAGTTGATAGAAAAATTTATACACAGGTACCAGCATCCGATTCCCTTTTGTGGCTAGACTTGGAAATTGCCTCATTACAGTTGTTGCATACACCAGATAAGAAGTCATATAGAATTTTAATGTAGAAGGCACATTGATCAATTGTTCATGTATTTCATCGCTGATCTGTTTGCCCCAATCAATGTGAACTTTTTGTCTTATGATTCTGATGTATTCATGCATCCAGTCATGAAAAGTGGATGATTCAGGCAAGCCCTTCACTCTGCTCAAGAATGTGATCATATCTTTGACATCATCTTTAAAATCACTTCGCAGGAGTCCCTTTGGCCATCTGGAAATAGTTTGCCTAGGCCTCTTCAACCATTGGCTATTTATCAAGTTTTTAGCCTTATTGGGATAAGCATCATAGACTTCTTGTGCTTTTTGTATCGAGATATCGATGTACTTCTCCATCTATGGAACTTTAAACACAATATCAAAGAAGTCAAGGTCGAGTCTTAAAATCTCGTGCCCAGAAGAATCAATCACACTTTTGCTCTCCCTAATGTAGTGGGATGCAACTTGAAGGACAAATTTTGTATTGTGTGCAGCAGTAGGGAACATGGACACCAAATGCAGGTTACTGTGTACAATTTCTCTCATAGAATCAAGAAGAGGCTTCTTCTCAGTTTTATTGACAAAATCAACTAGGTCTTGATGACCAACCTCTGTGTCTTTTATCTCTTCCACCTTGGAGACTACTACAGTTGGCGGATAGACACCTTGATACTTATACTTCATTTTGTCTTTAGCTTTTGAAGACGACGGAGGTTTTCTAGCAGTCATCAGAGAGCAACTGAATCTACGATCAACAACTTTGAGGATCTTGAAAAGAGACTGCAAGATATAGAGTCAAACGTTAGTTGAAAAATAGCATGGGGATGCGTGAAGCGAGCAACGATGATGAGCAAGCATGGAGCAAATGACAAGGCACACAAAACAGTGCACAAAGTGGAAGGAGCGAGGTTCGGGACAAAACTAGAAAGTTTTGAAATGTTTCTGAGAAAAAGCAGTGAAAAATGCAGGGGCATTGTTTTTCAGCGCCCTTACACTTTGGGGAAAAGTGACTTTGGTGCAGGGGCGCTGAAAAACAGCGCTCCTGCACTTGGAGTGTTAAAACAAGTTTCATTATGTCAGGGCGCTAAAATTCAACGCCCTGACATTTACTTCTTGGAAGTTTCATATGCAAGTGTAATGGCATTAAGTTTAAGCCCTTCAGCATTGCGAAGAATGAAACATGTGCAATGATGGATAAAAAGTCCGCTTGGACATGGAAACTTCGAGCCATTTGGAGATTTGGAAAACTAAAACTTGGTTTAGTGTATAGGCCTCCAATTTCAGCGCCATAGTATAGAGAATAAAGCTCATTCAAAGATTTGAAGAATTTCTTTCTTTAGAAACCTAGAAATAATGAACATTTCGCTCCATTTAGAAGACACAAAAATGATGGAGAATCAAGAGGCAATTGGAAAATACGCGTGGAGAGGATAGTGATACAAAAACAACCAAAAACGCGCATCTAAACAAGAGGAAAGATCAACACGAACGGAGGTCCCTTGGAAAGAAACGCGTTTTGAAGAGCATAAAACTCACATGTTTGGAGGAGCATGAAACTCGCGTGCTTGGAAGAGCATGAAAGACTTAAAAGATAAATGCGTTTCGACTCAAAGAAATCAAGAAAACAACCAAAAACGTATTTACAAAACCTAGCAAAACAAAATGCAGACATAGACGAATAAAAGAAGGGAGAAACGAATAAAAACCATACCTGAAACAAGGACTCGAAACCCTAGCACGAAAAGGAGATCTTCAAGAAAACGCGTTTTTGTATGAGGTAGATGCACTCCCAGCAAAGAGGAATGGAGTGAAGACCAAAAATGATGAAATAGAAACAATGAAATCACTTTTAAGTGATTGAGAAAAGCTAAAAACCTAACTCAAGTTGCCCATTTAATTGAGGCATAAAAGATGGCACAAAAACTGAAAAGTGTAAAAGACATGAAAAAGTGCGCCTGAGCCAAAAATTGGCTAAGTCTGGAAAAAATGTGTAAGGGCGCACTTTTTTAGTGCTTCTGCACATTTTAAAAATCACTTTTATGCAGGGGCACTGATTTTCAGCGCCCCTGCACTTTTCAACACTTAGCAATTTTTTGGCTCAGAGCAAGAGTGCACCTTTTTAGTGCAACTGCATTTTTCACAATTTAACTAAGTATGATCAGTGAGACTTCGCAAAGGAGCTTGTTTCGAAGGTCTTCACGAGGCGAACATAGGGGGATGCTCAAACTAACTATTTGAGGATTTGGAACGCATTTCAAGGTGGCTTGAAAATCACCTCATTTTGCGTGCTTGAACTTCACAAACCTAGGAAACGGACAAGTTTCGTAGGGGGGTTATCTGTGGAACGAGCGCTGCTAGATTCCACGATAACAAAATGCGTTGGACTAAGTCCACGTCTTTTTCATTTCTCATATCAACCAAGTCAAAGCCAACAGATTTTATACGTATTGCTACGTTTATCATACATGTCTTGGCTGGTGATACGTAGCTCTTTACACAGCCGCATATGTTTCAAAGTCGACTTCCAAAATGATGTCCAACATCAATACAAATTAGCCATGGACATTTAACATCAAAAGAAGTCTTCTATAAATCGACTTCTTATTAAATAAGAATAAGTCGAATTCTAGTTATATAAAATCAATATGTAAAGTATATATTATATATATATATATAATATTTTAATATATATTTACATATAATAAATACATATATATATAATAATTATTATTATTATAAAAAACACATTATATAGGATGTATGCATATATAGATATATATATAAAAGTGTATACGCCTCTATGTACACGTATATATAGGTATACCATATCGATGCATCCGTATGCGTATGTCCATTTGCCAATGTATGCTTGTATCGATATGTATATACATATGGATACGTGTATATACTATACATATATATATATATATGTTGACATCCGATTCACTTACATCCATTTACGTTAACATCATATCGATGAGTGCGTAAGTGTGGTATATCTATACATATGCATATACGTTAGATCCCATTGACACGCATGTACATGCATATAAACATACTTCCACCTACATCCCACTTATCCATATGATCGTAATAGCACAAGAAAGATCTCATAAACCAAACAGATAACATCACCCGCAAAAGCATGCAAAAGTAAACAAGACTCCTACTGCAACATACAAGCTATGGATGACTTACTTATAACCCACAAACTGACTCAATTCAATCACTCTAACGTGGTGTGTGTATGCTCAGATAGTTTACTTTTACCGGTTACCCAACCAAGATCTTCTCCCGAGTGATACTTCCCCTCTGCCTGGAGGAATGGAACACATACCTGCATCCACTAACACATGCTCACGGTAGTCAAATGTTCATAACATATGCAGTATACATAAACATCTCCAAAGTTAGAATAATTACAATTCAATAACCTTTCATTCACATAAATGCAGTATTTCACCATGGATAACATCAACTGAAGTAACATCAAATGAGACAATCATCAAACGTGAAAACATTCATATTGATAACAAGGTACAAGCATATTTTATTCATCTCCAGAATTCACATTACATCCATTTTTACCCTATGCAGTAATAGTAAATAGTAACTATACAATTGGGGTGTAACAGAAGAATTATCTACCTATGTAACTGTAGCGTTGTAAATCATCACCCTTGACAATTTCACACTATGTTTTACTCCCCCTAAATTATTGAGCCTAATTGAGTCCCTAATTTCCTAAATTACGCATTCTATAGCCTATTTTTACTGTTTTCTGAGAAATCGCAAGCATTGATTTAATAATTTTCCCCCGACACCCTAAGTCTTGGAAAATAGGGCCAGAACTAGGACCGTTGGGTGTCCCAGTCCCCCTATTTTGCCGAGATCCAAATTTGAATATGTTGGTGTCGGCATTTTAACATTCAAAATTCAACTTGCAAATGTCGGCTATTGGAATTTAATTTGTGGGAAATTGAATAAATGCCTATAAATACCTAGTCATTGCATCATTTGAAATCTAACAAGCATTAAGGAGAAAATATTGAGCAAAGATTATTGTCAAGAGCAAGTCAAGAGCAGCATTTCAGAGCTTTATTGCAGCAATTCATGATCATAACATCATGTCAAATTCTATGTGAGGTCATGTTTGTTCATGTTATCATTGTTTGTGAAGGCTAACCCTTGTTGTAGGTCTCCAAGCAATTCAATCAAGCAAGCAAGCAAAATTCAAGACCTTGAAGTGATGTGCATTGCTTCAATCCTTCAAGGAATCCATTGAAGGGTGGTGATTTGCATCACTTTGTTGATTCTTAATTCCTTCCTATCATTTATCTTTCCTATCATTGACATTGCCATTGTGGAAGTGGAAACACTAACACGAGGTTCGACTAAGGCAAGCCCCTAAATGGAACAACATTTCTTCTCTTTGTGAATGTGCAGATTTCAGGTTTAAAGAGGATTGAAGGAAGTTTGAACATCATTTATCCATTGTTGCATTCAAAACCCTACATCTTGTCAATTCATGGAAACTCACCTACAAGATTATCCGACAATGATTGGACAAGTATGCAAGTGGAAATGGAGGTCTCAGATCTGACATCAGAGGAGTGCAAAAACAGAGCTGGACACCCCTACAAGGACTCAAATTCCCTTGGGCGACTCTGTCCTCCTACAGTGACTAACATCAAACTTTCTGGACAGGTACACATCGCTCTGCCCTTCCAAGATCTACCTACAATTCTTTGTTCCAATATGTTAATTTTCTGTAGCTTGCATTTTTCATATTAGGTCATATAGTCTAATTAGGTTAATCAAGGCAAATCAATTCCAATTCATTCCAAGACCCTAAAAGATGCAAATCCAGGTCTAATTGGCTCACCTTCATGTTTGAAAGTCAATCTACACACCTTGTTGATCTCCATCTTAATGAAACAATAGAAAATACCCCTAAACCACACAAAAACACAAAATTTGAATCCTAGGTTTACACATTAGACCTAGGGTTCCCCAATTTTTTCTTTGTTTCAATAACTTAGAGTAGCTTTCTTATCATCATCCCTAACTGTTGATGTGTTTTTCGTGACCGCACCAACGCAGAATAAAGTTGCCAATGGCTTCCCTATTCTCTCTTGATCAAAGTATTCCGCACGCTAAGATTGCCAGAAAGTTCGTGCGTTCAACCCCAAGGTTCCTTAAGTGCGAATA
>VDFB02051042.1:0-58226 GCA_007258455.2 Sequoia sempervirens
GCTTCATGACTGTTGGTCTTCCTTATTTTGCATTTTTGCAACTTTTCATGACAACATTTTTAACAATTTTGTAAAATATGACAATATGAACTCAATGACTCCAATTACAACACATGTGGTATATTATGACCTTATTAGACTCAAATAGGACTTGAAACACCAAAAATTAACTTAAAATCAAGTTTAAGACCTTGCTTGACCAAATTCACAAAAATAGACTTGGTGCGCCTGCACCATACACCTGGCCTAAAAAAGACCTCAAGCCCCTTTAAGGACTAAATTGTAGTAGATTATGTTGTATCACTTCATGTCTCTAGTATCCAAATGTTTCCTTCATTTGGTGTACCCTTCCAATGAACTAGGTATTGAAAACATGCACTATCTCTTGCCCTTTTGAATGGTTTGGCATCCAAATGTTGTTCTAACTGCAAAGATATGTCTGATAGGTGTTCCTTGGATCCTTCCTCACTTAAAAACATCATTAAACCTGCCTCAATATTCTGCTTCATCTTCCAATGATCAAATCGACAAATGTCAAGAGTCAATTTTGAATCACGATCAAAATCCACCAACAAAACTCGACAATGAGCCAATTCAAGAAATATCAACATCACTTGATGCTATGGTCGAAGACATTCACAATCTCTCCATCGCAATTGTCGAAAACAATGATCAAAACCTCTCCATCGAGGAGCACATTGAGGATGTATCTACACAATCCGATGATCAACTCACTATACATCAAGAGCCACTTTTTAGTGATCTCTTTCAAGGAGTATTAGGATTATCATCCACCGATATACGTACGATCCGTTGACTAATGATCATATTGAAAATGTCTCTACATCGCCTTACGAGTTAGAGGACATATCTCAAGAATTTATTCCAAAGCATGATCAAAATCTTTCACCAAAGTCTAGCAATGGTCCTTTTCAAAACATGATGATCCCCTTTGACCGCATGGTTACAGATACTGAAAGAACCTTGAACTCGACACTCGAGGACATTGAATCACTTACCATGTACAATGATGACATCCAAGAACCATTTATAAGCAATCCATCCTTTGGAATTGATCCATGTCAAGAACTTGATCCAAAGCATGTTGAAAGCAACTCCAAAATTAATCAAGATCAAGAATTTGTATCTTCAAGATACTACAATAATCTAATGAACACTCTCTTATCCATGCAAGATGATCATATCCATGTAGCACATACTCCATCTACCCATGAGATGCTTTCTATAGATGGGCACGTAGATGATCTTCATCTAGAACAAGATTTTGTTACACAAAAAGAGCAGATTCTTAACTCCTACAGTCAAACTAAGTTATCAACATCAGGATCAGATATGTCCCAAATTCAGATTGAGGACATCATGAATAAAGATATCCAACATTATCCGCTCAAGGAAATAAGTCAAATAGAACATCTAGAGTTATCAGAGCAGCAAATTGAAACAACGTCAACTACGGTGGTCATCTATCAGAGAAAACTTATTGAACAAAAGCTCTTGGAACAAGAGAAATCAAAACATGAAGGCACCACTTCCACCATACTGGGGGCAACTTCGTCTCAAGCAAACGTCAACATAGGGAGCACGAAGAATCCTTATGATGAAACTAGTGTCAATACTACAACCAACCACGCCATGAATCTTCATCCACCCATCACCCCATCCACGAATTGGGACCAACGTCAAAAGGAAGATTTGAATAAACTAAAAGACGTTATCAAAGAAAAAGAATGAGAAACAGAATGTCAACAAATACAATTTGTACCAACCTTGAATGAAAGAAAATTATCCTATGACTTCTCTAGTCAAAGAAACTATGGGGTAAAGAAAAAAGGGAATATTCTCAAAGATATCTACAAAAGCAAATCAGGCATTCTTCAAGCGACTTCAAAGTTAACAAGCAGTTATCCTAATTACGCCACTTCCGTATCTCCCATCATCTCATTCTTTAGAACAAAGGTTCCAAACCACAAAATATCTCTTATCCCTAATAAACTCCATCCAACGCCTTTTTGCATAATATTCCAATTCTTACATTGACCATGTATTGGCAACGACCCTTCATCATAAGGATTCAGAAGGTTCTACTCGCTTATAGCGCACCAAGATAAGTTAACTCCAGTATAAACGAAGCGATGAGACTTCGCAGAAATGGCATAGACTCTGACGTGTCTTAGCACCAAGCTTCTTCAAGACAAGATTAGATGTACATTATGATAGGGGCAAAGACATCAACAAAAATGGTCAAAAAATGTAGGAAAAATGAAGATGTTTCATTGCTTTTTGTCTCAAACTTCAACAACCCATTTTACAAAGAATTCCTCAAGAATATTTAAAATTTTACCACATAAAAATAACTCAACTAAAGTGACCTAAACCAAAAGACCAATTTATGTAGAACCGTGGAGGGCAAAAGCATTTTTACAGTATTTATTTTGACATTCACCAAAACACTCACATCCACTCCAAAAAACATGGTTTTCAATTACATCTTCACATGGTCTAAAACTTCCACCAAAAATTTGAGACACCACACCAAAATCTACTAACCCAAGTTACCACAAAGGCTCACAAAATTTTCACCTTTACGCCCTTTATCAAAACTCTTACATAGGGTTTCCAACATTAGTCCTCGGTTTTGTATGTTCACTGAATATGAAAACATATTTTAGTACCCTTTTTTTTTTTATATCAAAAATTAAGTATGGGTTGTTTTGGAAAGAGACCTCCAAAATTACTATCTTGTTGTCCTAAAGGTTTAATTCCACTAGTTTGCATGAGGGTTTATTGGATCCTAGTACTTTTAACCTCCAAAATGGGCAAAGAAACATAAAATATGGTTTTTAAATTCTTATTAAACCATTTTCCATCATCCACCATTGATCTTTCTTCAAACTTTAACCTTTAGGTATCACTTTTGCAAAAACAATGAGTTTTCTCACCTAGGGCATCACCATATTAACTCAAAAATTTATTCCTGAATCCTGCCACTTTGGGAACTCAAATACATTCTATAAAGACTAAATTGATTTTTATGAATTTTCACCAATAAAAATTAAAGTTATGCATTTTTCTTAGGCATTGTTAACCCTACTCAGGGTTCATACTTGCTTATAGTAAAATGGGCGTATTATTTAGAACTTGCTGAAAATCGATGAGACTTGAAGAAAATGAAAGTAGACTTGAGGTATTTCATCACCAATTAGTCTTAGGACAAGATCCAAGCCCATTGCAAAGAAACAGAGAAAAATGTTCAAAAAATGTAGGAAAAATGAAGATGTTTCATTGCTTTTTGTCTCAAACTTCAACAACCCATTTTACAAAGAATTCCTCAAGAATATGGAGCTTCATGACCGTTGGTCTTCCTTATTTTGCATTTTTGAACTTTTCATGACAACATTTTTGTCAATTTTGCAAAATCAATATGAACTCAATGACTCCAATTACATCACACATGGTCTATTATGAACTTATTAGCAAATAATTGACACACCAAAAATTAACCTAAAACCAAGTAGACCTAGCTTGATGAAATATTTTGAAGATTTTGACTGAGAATCAACAGATGTAAATTCGTTATCTTTCATCAAACAACAATGTAAACAAATGATATTCTTAGGAATCAACGATTACATAAATAGAACGACTAAATCGTCAAACAATCAAATAATAACACTAGCGTAAGAAGAATGAAGACTCATCTATAAAATTCATTTTTCCTAAACTAATTTGATACAATGCCTTCCTTCGCCTGTCCTTCTACGTTCCTCCCTTCCAAGAATAAAAAATGGAATGAAATTCTTTTCAAAAAATTTCTTCCCAAAACCCTAAATCAATTCTCTCCAAGAATCGCCATTTCCCATAACAACAACAATTTGTGAAATTTTGTTGACCAATTACTCCCTTCTGCAAAACATAATCCAAAAATCTCCCAAAAGGAAGAATATTTACAAGAAGGAAGTTGTTCATTTTTTTGAAACCAAAAATCCAATAAAATCTCTCAAAATCCCCAAAAAACATTAAGTTTTTTTAAAACAATCTATCCAAAGTTGTGCATGAACTGCATGAAAAACCTTTCTTTTTTTTTATATTATTTTACTATTTATTAATTATAACATTCTATTAACGTTTTATTTTATTTTAATATCACATTACACATTTATTTTATTATAACTATGATTATTAATAAATATATTTATATTTATTTATCCAAGTACTCTTTTCTTAATAATTTATCTTAATGCATCAATTAACCAAAATAACATTTATCAAACAATTTTAAATTAAATGAACCAAATGTCAAACAATTACCTAAACCCTAACTAGGGTTAAAAACAAGACCTCAAGCAACACCGACTGACCACAGACAAAACTAACACTGACAAGGTATCAGACTAGATACTCATCATCTTTGAGGATGATGGCCAGGGTAGGGGACCAAGTGCTATCTCCAATCAACAATTCCATTGGGTTTAAGGCATGCTCAGACCTGCCAATTTAGGCGGAGTTGATGCCTAGTACTTGCAACCGGCAACATAAAAAATGGTTGTGCATATACATATAATCATCACATACCTAGTGAAAGAAAATCAAAACATTGTAGGGTTCTCACAAGTAAGAAATATGACATCCTTCCCTCCACACCTAAATAGCATTCAAAAGTGTCATATAATATATCAAATAACATATTATAACATCAATAATCATAAACCATTCCAAAATAAGGTAACACATTCTATTTCTAACATATTCATAAACATGTCATAATCATCATCAAAATAATCAAAGACTAATCAACATCTAACATCACTATTCCATTAGTCATTAGGATATCTATAAGTATATATCAATATGATAAGCATATCTATAAACACACGTGACAAGTCCTGACCTAGAACATCATAAAAAGGTGAATCGTGGAGGGGCACTACAAATATTTAATATGAACATATTTCAAATGTTATAAAAAATATTATATACACAACAATGAAATTCTAATTAATCATACTTTTTATATTATTTTTTTATAAATAAAATTCATGTATCTTCCAATTTATATCAAATTATACTCTAATATTGTGTCACCCCTCCATTTTGGGCTCTTTTGATCGGACAGTGTGTTATCTTTGTTATGAGTTGTTCTGTTAATACTTTGTCTATGGTACTTGGTTACTATTTGATCGCTAACTGTAAAGCAATGCGAATGTTATATTTTGATGTGATGGTATTTTACTCTGATGTTATCATTATGACATGCTTTGAATTAGCTTCACAAATATTTTATTAATGATGCTTTATGCTTTTGAGTATATTATTGATGTTAGATTTGTCAGTTAGTAATTTTGTATTCGTGAAGGGGACAGGATTGTATCACTTGCTTGTGAGCACCCTACGATTCTAATATTTCCTCTTTACGATGTGTTTTACAATGATATATATGTATATGTATGTTTGATATACTCTTTGTTTGCAGGTTGACAGGTACAGGACATCGACTCCACCTGATTTCATAGGTTTAAGCATGTCCATTGGCCAACGATATTCAATTGGGAGATAGTAGCTAGGTTTTCCGTGCCAAGTCATCGCCCTAGTCATAGTGTGTCATCGGGTTTTAATCGGGTTAAGTTGCTTCTTTGTTGTTCATCTCTCCTTGATTTATTTAATTTCAAGTTGAAAAAAAAGGTAAATAAATAGCTTTTTGTATTTCGGATGTTATTAAATAAATCTAGTTGTAGTGTTAGAAATGTTACTTCATTTATTAATTAATTTAATTTAATTAATAAAATAATCTAATCTAGGATTATAATTATTTTATGGATTATTTAAATTAATTGTGTGGAATTAAATCAAGTTATTCATTTTAGAAATTATAATTGTTAAATCCTTTTTTTGAAATGAAATTTTAAAAAGTGTTAAAGTTTTTTGAAAAGAAAATTTTTAAAGTAAAATTCTTTTGAAAATGAAATTGTTTAAAAGCATTTAAATTCATTTGAAATAGAAATTTAAAAAAAGAAAGAAATAAAGTCATGTTGAAAAGAAATTTGTTTTTTAGTTTTAAATTTCAAAAAAAGCAAAATATCTCCAAATTGGATAGAGGAGCAATAACTATGATTGATGGGATATTTTGGGCAAAGTTGACCAAATTTGGGGAAGATATTTCATTTTAAAAATATATTACTATTAAAAGGAATGAGAGTTCTTCATGTTTTGTGGATACATTATTGGAATTTGGGTGAGGATTTTGGAAGAGCTTGGAAAAATCATCTTGCAGGGAAGCTCAACTTTCTTCTTCAAACTCTCCTTCAAGCTTCAGATTACAGGTTCTCCTTGTTTATTGTTTTGGAAATTTGCATTTTCAATTTGAAAACTTGCTTGGAAACATTTTTGAAAACCCTGTTGAAATCTTGAAGAAATTTAGATTTTTTTGTAGAAAAACAAAACTTGCAACATAAATTTTCAATTTTAGCAATAGAAAAATGGAAAGAAAACAAAATGAAATTAGAAAACATCTATTTTGGAGTTGAAATGTTTCATATCAAATTTGAAATTGAAACCAGGAAATTGTGTTTGAAAAATTAGTTTTATTGTAAATTTTATGTAGAAAAGTTGCACAATTTAACTGTAAAACAATGGAAATTTGTATATATATATACACATATATATTTTGTATATATATCATATATATATGTTATATATATTTGTATGAAGTTATGTTGGGAATTTTTCTTTTTATATATGTTTTTTTATTTACCTAGATTTTTTTTCTGTCAAAGAAAAACCCTGCTTTGGATATTTACCAGAAAACAAAGTTATTTGTTTTTCTATTTTTTTTTTTTAAAGAAAGTTTATAAAAAAAATTATTAAAAAAAAAATGAGAGGGGAGGCTGGGGGCTTGCCCCCACAGCCGCCCCCCATGGGAGGCGCTATGGAGGCAACGCCACTGCCTTCATAAGTAGCTGCATTGCTTACACAACGCACCTCCAAAAGGGGGAGGTTGTGTAGGCAGCCAACCCTCTCCCTTTGGGGGCCCGCGGGTCAACAAATCGTTTCTTTTTTATATATTTATATTTATTTATTTTATATTATATATATAATATAATTTATATATTATATATAATAATCATATAATATATAATATATATATATATATATATATTATATTAATATTTAAATAAATTTGTTTTTTTATTATTATTTAAATATATAATATGTATATTGTATATATAATATGCATATATTATATATATAATGTATTTTTAAATAATTGGATTTGGAATTTTAATAGTTGATTTTTAGATATATATATTTAAATAATAATTATATATTTAAATATATATATGTGTGTATATACATTAAGTATATATTTTTATATGTATATTTAATATATAGTTATATTTAAATATAAATTCTTTTAAGATGATTATTTTATTATAATAGAGGCAAAAAAGAAGAAGTTGATTTTATAAACTAATGATTTTATTTAAAATTTGATTTTGAATATCATGTATGATTGAGGAACATGGAATTAAATCATTAGTTTTAAATTTCTCAACGTTGTGAATTTAATTTTATTTACCTTTGAGTAATTGCAAGTAACGTTGATTGAGTTAATTGGATTTAGGAAATCTTAAAGTAGGTTATTGAATTGTCAATTATTTTTTTGTCATGATATCTCTCTCTTTCTTGTTGTTGGGTAATGGAGTTATTTGTTATGTAAGCCTTCCATATTGGGTTTTCTTTTAATTTTGTGGGTTGTCATAATGTGTTAGTCAACCTTTGAATTGCCTTAGGTAGTGCGTTTTATTAGATCTAGTGTTATACTTGGTTATCATGAACGAGATGTGTGGACCTTATGTCATGGATATGGAGTTATTATCCTTAGGTCGCACTTGTGTACCCTTGGGTGTGGAGCTATTCCACGTGTTGTCTTAGAGGAGTGACTTGCAATGAGGGCCGACATACAAAGTGGTGTTAGGGTAACTCTTTGTAAGTTAGTTAATTCAGTGATAACATAAATAAACTTATTAGAGTTTAGGTTGTATCAAACACTTAACAAGATTAATTTTGCCTCGCTCATAGATGCAAGGGCTTGTATAGACTTGGGATGAGACAAGAAGGCCTAGAATGGAAAGATCATTATCTCGTCTTTATGAGAGATAACTGATTCTGCATTGGATTGCATGAGGGGCCGAGAGTCGTTAGAGGTTTCCAAGATATCCCGAGATGGGGGCTGGGACCTAGGAAGACTTACCAGGATATCCCATGTAACATTTTGATGACACTTCTCCTAAGTCAATAGTATGTTTGTATCAGTGATGCAATTGATTATGTAACTCTGGAAGCATTGTAACCATTGTGTTAAGTGATGTTGTACTAGTATTTAATTCAGTTCAGTTATGAGTAGCCTGTGTCTAGAGGTAGATGTTCTTGCCTAGGAATCCTTGTTACTATCTCCTAGCACGGGGGGGAGCCTTCGGGTATCACATGGTTGGGTGGAACGTGCACCTTACTCCATTGCATTTTCTTCTTGTTCGTGTGGATGAGATTTCTAGTTGGAGAGCTCGTGGGATCTAGTTACTTTTCTTGCTTTATTCATTTCAGTTGTAATTTATTACCCCTCATTTGTTATCGAGGTGGAAGATGTAATTTGTAACCATGTTTATTGGATTTACCTCATTTAGGGAATGAGAGTTGTAATCATATTGTAAATTATTGTTATCTGAAATCAAGTAGTATCTCTTATGCTTTGATGTAATTTATCATGTATGGAATGTATGTGTATTTAATTTATTAAGTAATTAAATGTTATGGTTTCAATTCATGTTTCTTGTTTGGTTTTTAAGTAAACTCAGTCTCATAACCTTAGGGGTTGTTGGAAATGGGTAGTGAACTTGCATGTTATTTGTACTTAAACAAAAAAAAAATTAGTGCGTTTGAGTAGTTAATTGCAACTTCCCCTAGGGTTGCGTGGCGGGGCGTTACAAATATTATCTTTCAAAAATTTCAATTATCAAAAGATGGTGAAACAAAAAATCAATTACTTGAAATGTTATAAAAGATATTATTTACATAGCAATGAAATTATAATACTATCATATTTTTTATAAATAAAAATAATGTATCTTCCAATTCATTGATCACATTGTACTCTTAATATTATCTTCCAAAAATTTCAATTATGGAAGACAGTGAAACAAGAAGTCAATTAATTGAAAACAACTACAAATATGGAATATTGTTATGAAGGTAATGGCACCAGATAGTGTGAGATAGATTAAATAATAAGCCTAATTACCTAGAGAGAAATGTGACTCTAGAGTACCCTTCTCAAGGTATTGTGGGTGTGCTTGAGGTAGACGCCAAACAACTTCTATATAGAGTGGCGAAACTTAACTCATCACTGCATTGCAAGGGATCAACAAACACATAGACAACTATTGCCATGTTAAGTGGAATGCAAGCCAATGGTGCTTCTAATCTCAAAACCTTGATTACCTCCCTCATCAAAGGCTTGGCCTTGGAGTTTGGATTAGAACACCACAACCCCACAACCATCAATCTCTTCATTTCGTTATCGTTGAATTCGCCACGGAGGCTCTCAACCACGACTTCTAAAACCCTGCCTTGTGCATACAAAAGCCGCACCCAGTCAATAAGCCTCATGTCATGATTCTCTCATATCATTAGATCCAAATCCCTCCTTCCATAGGAAATTGCCAAAGCGACCACCCCAAAGCTGAAAATTTCATACTCGTGGCTTGACTTTCCTGTCATAACACATTCAGGTGCTAAGTATCTGAAAGTCCCTACAACCACCATGGTGTGGGAAGTTGCCTCAATATTGAGCTTCACAAGCCGAGCCAATCCAAAATCCCCTAGCTTTGCATTGAAATTGGCATCTAACATCACATTGTTGGACTTGACGTCTCTGTGCAGAATAAATTAGTCTCAATCCTCACAAAGATAAATAATTGTCAAGGCTAAGTCACATGCAATGTTGTATCTCAGATTCCAGTCAAGAACAAAGGATTCACCAAAAATGTGCTTGTCCATACTTCCGTTTGGCATGAACTCATAGACTAAAATGAAATTTCCCTTTTCATGACACCATCCTAAAAGCTGCACCAAGTTGTGGTGCCTTATCCAATTGATTATGCTTGCCTTTGAAACATATTATTTCTTTCCCTATGTCCTTTCCCAAGCTTCTCTTGCTCATTGAAGTCTTTTGTGGCGGTGTTGAGCTCAAAGAACGTGAAATTTTGTGGCCCTTGACATAACTGCTTATCTAGTGCCATTTCACTTTCTTTCTCAATCATGGATTGTCCCCTACCTTTATGCCACCTCCACTAGGCTCCAAGCAAGGCTAAGTCGTACACTACGGCCAAGCTTGGAAGGATGAATGCTATCAAAATAATGTTAGAGGATTTTCTCTTGGACTCTATCTCCAGGGGTCCATTTTTGAGATTGGACTCTATCTTTTGGTCTACATTTCTCGAACTTTAGTCGTCCAAGGAGGGAGTGTTCCAAGAGGCAGTACAAGAGAAATTCCATGAGACCAAGATATGACTATTTGTTGATAGTGAAGCCAAAGCCAAGAAACCAACCATGGCATTTTCAAGGAGAAACTTAGATTTAAATGATACAACAAAATTGGATTGGTTAATTTTGTGCTATTATGTGACATAAATACTTTTATTTATAAAAAAATAATATTAAAAATATGATTAATTAGAATTAACATTTGAAATATGTTCATATTAAATATTTGTTTACAATTATATATAAATAAAATATGTATATAAATAATTTAAAATTATATTATATGCATATTTTATTTATATACATATATATTCTATTTATATTTACACATATTTTAGTTATATAATTGTATTTTATTTATATACATGCATATTTTATTTATATACGTGTGTGTATATATATCCATATTATATATATATATAAATATTTTATATTTATATCCATATTTTACATATATATATCCATATATATATATATATATTGCTCAGTAATAAAATTTTATATTATTCAAAAGTAAAAACATAGTACATCATTATCTTTAGGAAAATCCAGCTACTACCCAAAAACCCACCTACCACCCAAAACCATCAACAAAAAACCAAAATTTTCAATATTAAGTTGTTAACAGCTCTACCACCTTACATTAGATCCCTGTTCATCTAAATTGTACTTCAAAAGAAAGAACCCTGAATTTCATTCAAAACATAGACTTAAAAAAACCACCACCTTGCACATAAGAAATGTTTATCACTGCATCCCATACATGGCTAATCCCCCAAAATACACCTAAACTATGCAGACCATCATTGGAATACTTTCAAAAACCAAAAGAAAACACAATTGATTTAGTGCGAGCCACCTGGATCCTGTTCACCCTTTAACACTCTTGTCGCCTTTTTCTTCAACCAACGAAGCTCTCAACCTTCCATCCGCTCAACTTCTACCTTAGCCTAAGTAATCGCCAATTCCACCTCCATTAATTCCACAAAGAGCTTCAATGCCTCACAGCCAGTTCTAGCCTTCACTCTTCGACGCTCTTTGAATCTCCCTTCCAGCCATCACACAAATGGAATACATTTTTCAAACTCTTCATGCTCTACATTTTCAATCCCTTCACCAATGTCAAGGCCTTCCCCCAAGATTTCCCAGTCCAAAATTGAATCAATTCCATCTAGAAAATCCCTATTCACAATTTCCATCAAAACCCCCTTCATCGTATTCATGGTCTCCCCCAAATCTAGACTCCACACCATTATTGAGGAGTAGACATCCATGTTTGTTTTGTACTTGTGTCTTAAATCCCCAAACTCCTTACCCAAAATTAACTGCACACATTTCACCAACCTCTCATCATTGTACAAAAACATGCCCTTTAGCCTCCTTTCTATCGCTTCGTTGAAAAATGGGAATAATTTCCTTCTTGATAAAAGTGTAAAATTTGCCTCCATTAACACCCTGCACCAACTATGATACCACCCAACTTTGCACCTTCTCACCACCTCCTTATCCACGAACAACTCTAATGAAACATCGAGAAATGTTGGCATAGATATTTTAAACACATTTAAAACTGCATACTCAGCCATTAATGCAGATTGACTCAGAAAGTTGTCGCCCATCTCCACACCATTATTCCAGTCACTTCATCCATTTTGATTGAAACATTAAAGATTTCCCATTTAATGTTGCGTACGTACCACCACTTAAGGAACTAGCTCTTCTAATTCAACATGTCATAAGTCTTTTGTCCTCATCTCACCTTCCTCTCTAAAGGTTAGAGCCCATTTCGAAAGAGTGTCAGCTTCCACATTCCCATCTCTCCTTACATGATCAACATGAAAGTCATCAAGTGTTGCTAATTCCTCTACAATTTTAGCAATTGTACTTTGGAGATGTCATGCCTCAATGTTCCCTTTCTATATATCCATATTTTATTTATATACATATTTTATATATTTTATACATATTTTATTTTTATATATGTGTATATATATATACATACTTTATTTATATAATTGTATTTTATTTATATACATATACATCTTTTATTTATATAATTATATTTTTTTTTTTATCAGTGATCTCTTTTGACTAGAGCTTTGAACCAGTGAGGCCACAATTTGTGGGGGACCTCATCCCCATATTTTTGTCTGGTGTTCACCAGTCCAACCTCTTCTGCCACCGACTTCCTTCACTACTCCCTCCTACCTCCTTTTCCTTCTCACCTTTGTACTCCCTTTCCCTACTCTCCTTTCTCCACCTCGTACTCCTCTGTACCCCGAACTTCAACTCCTCCTTGCCAACTGCCAACCCCTTACTCCGCTTATTCCTCCTTCCTCCATTCTCCCATCTCTCCTATCGCCGTTCTCCAATCTCCAACTCATGTCTCTCCCGTCCTCTGTTCACTGCTTCTAGCATTCCTTCCGCCTATTGGCTCCACCGTGTCTTCCATATGATGGCTCCATTATAACCCCCTTCTACTGGTTATGCCACGTTCTCTATCTGTCAGCTCAGCTTCTCCTGGCATTCCTTTCATCCTCTGTGTCCTTTGATCTCTAACCTCTGAACTCCTTCTAGTAGGCTCGACTACCACACTCCAAATTTTTGTCGTAATATGTCGTCAGCAATACCACTTGTACACCCTTCCTCCATCCACCTAAGGAAGTTAGAGTGAATTGAACCTGGGATGCCCTATCAACAGGGCTAAGTGACTTGTCGTCACGTTGCGGGGTGAACCCCTAATTGTATTTTATTTATATACATACATATTTTATTTATACACAAACATATTTCATTATAATAACTCCATAAATATATGTATATTTCTTCTTATCCTTTTGATAATGTGATGTTTATGTAATTTTTGCCTTTCTAAATTATATTATTACATGTATATTTTTTAAAATCTCTACCTTAATATTTAATGCACATGGGTAGATTTTATTGAAATGTTAATTGTAGATAGATAAATTTTACTGTGATATTTAATACACATTGGTAAACAAATATAAAATATGCATTGAGTGTACTCATATTTATTTAATAAGCTTTGAAAATCCTACCAATTATTAAATAAAATATGGAAAATATTACCTCTAAGTCAACATGTAATTTTATTATGATGTATGTAATAGTGCTCACGTCATTCAAGTCATTAATAGGTTTGAAATTTGATTCAATGAATCAAATGCATTTCATTGCACATAATATAGAAATAAAAAAGAAATCTTGTTCTTTGCACTTACTATTCACAACATGAACCAATAGAAATAAAGATAAAGAATATTTTAACAATTTTTAAAATAGACAATTAAATATAGACTATATAGAATTGTTGGTCAAGTTTTTAATTCTAGATGTTGATTGGTTGGACTATTACTATCAGCTAAAAAAATTGCATGCAATGGATGCATTATATTCTATGTAGCCCATCCCTACATTACAAGGGATCGACAAACACATAGACAACTACTGCCATGTTAAGTTGAATGCAAGGCAATGGCGCTTCCAATCTCAAAACCTTGATTACTTCCCTCATCGAAGGCCTAGCCTTGGAGTCTGGATTAGAACACCACAACCCCACAACCATCAATCTCTCCATTTCATTATCATTGAATTCACCATGGAGGCTCTCAACCGTGGCTTCCAAAACCCTACCTTGTGCATACAGATGCCACACCTAGTTAATGAGCCTCATGTCATGATTCTCTCATAGTGTTGGATCTAAATCCCTCCTTCTATAGGCTATTTCCAGAGTGACCACCCCAAGGTTGAAGACGTCAGACTCGCAGCTTGACTTTCTTATCATAACACATTCAGGTGCTAAGTATATGAAAGTCCTTGCAACCACTGTGGTGTGGGAAGTTGCCTCAATATCGTGCTTCACAAGTTGAGCCAACCCAAAATCCCTTAGCTTTGCATTGAAATTGGAATCTAACATCACATTGTTGGACTTGACGTCTCTGTATAGAATACATTGGTCCCAATCCTCATGAAGGTAAACAATTGTCGAGGCTAAGTCACATGCAATGTTGTATATGAGATTCTAGTCAAGAATAGAGGATTCACCAAAAATGTGCTTGTCTAGACTTCCGTTTGGCATGAACCCATAGACTAAAATGAATTTTCCCTTTTCATGACACCATCCTAAAAACTGCACCAGGTTGCAGTGCCCAAGCTAGTTGATTATGCTTGCCTCTGAAACATATTCCTTCTTTCCCTATGTCAATGCCTGAGATATATGTTCATGGCCATGACCTCCCATGAATCTTGCAAAACCCCTCTGTACACAGTGTCAAAGCCTCCTTTCCCAAGCTTCTCTTGCTCACTGAAGCCTTTCGTGGTGGCGTTGAGCTTAGAGAACATGAACTTTCATGGCCCTCGACATAACTACTTATCCAATGCCATCTCACTTTCTTTCTCGATCATGGATTATCCCCTTCCTTTATGCCACCTCCACTAAGCTCCAAGCAAGGCTAAGCCACACACTATGACCAAGCCTGGAAGGATGAATGCTATCAAAATAATGTTAGAGGCTTTTCTCTTGGACTCTATCTCTGGGGGTTCATTTCTGAGATTGGTCTCTATCTTTTGGTCTACATTTCTCAAACTTTGGTTGTCCAAGGAGGGAGCATTCCAAGAGGCCATACAAGAGAAATTCCATGAGACCAAGGTATGACTTTTTTTGACAACGAAGTCAAAGTTGAGAAGCCAACCATGGCATTTTCAGGGAGAAACTTAGCCAGATTTAAATGATACAGCAAAATTGGATTGATTAATTTCGTGTTATTATGTGATAGAAATACTTGAAGTTTGTTCGCTTTCCCGTCGTAATCCACCCATGCATCCCAAATTTTCTCGTCTTTCAGACTTTCATTCTTCACTGTAGCATTTGCTACAGAAACCACGTTGTTGATGTTGATTCCCACATGGTTGGAATTGGGGTCGAAGGAATCTTCATTCATGCCAAATTCTATGGAGACTAGATGATTTGGCGGGTCGCCTATGGTCTTGTTGTTAATGAGATCGAGATATTTCCTAGCGGACAACTCTGGGGCCTTGAATTCCAATGGTGTCATAAAGAAAGCCAACCCTCCTCCTAAGCCCAAACCACTATCATCTAATCTAATGATGAATTGAAAGTACATGGTAAAAAATACAACTATCCCTAAAGAGTTGCTCCATATTGGAATAGAAAATTTGTAAACCTCCCAACTAAAGCGGAAAGTTTTATCATCTTCATTTGAGGTGATTTTGATAGCATAAGAGTTCCAAATTTTGACACCATAGAAGAGCCTAATATTGTTATTAATGGAGTTTCCCTCAGAGGAAAACTAAAAGTAACACTAGTTCATGCTTGGGCGTTTGCATAGAAAAAACTACAAATAGTTAAGAAATCTAGAGCCATTCTAATTTTGGAGAATCGCTAGAGCTATTCTGATTATCTAAATAAATTATGTCGCATTTATTTAGCTTAATTTATAACTTAAGAAACTTAGAATTGAACAACCTAAAATTTTACGACTATTTAGATAATCACTTTCACTAGACCATGAGTAGTAATTTTCTGTATCATAATAAATATGAATTTTAAATGTAATGTCAACATAGAAACATTTATATTACCAAAACTAACCACCCTTATCTATTACATTTAATTCTTAAAACCAAATAATTATTTTATATAAATTAATTAATTCTTGTTTGCATTTATTTACTTCGATTAAATAATCCTTATACTTGAATAAAATTCATCCATTGGATTATAATTTCTAAGTTTCTATGTCCACCAAGACAAAATATAATGCATCCATTACATACAATTCTTTTACCTGATAGTGACAATCCAACCAATGAACATCTAGAATTAAAACTTGACCAACAATTCTATATAGTCTATATTTAATTGTCTATTTTTAAATTTGTTCAATTTTTTTTGACAATCCCAACCAATGAACATCTAGAATTAAAACTTGACCAACAATTCTATATAGTCTATATTTAATTGTCTATTTTTAAATTTGTTCAATTTTTTTTATCTTTCTTTCTATTGGTGCATGTTGTGAATAGTAAGTGCAAAAATCAAGATTTTTTATTTTTTTCCCAAATTATGTGCAATGAAATGCATTTAATTTGTTCAATCAAATTTCAAACCTATTAATGACTTGAATGACATGAGCACTATTACATACATTATAATGAAATTAAATGTTGACTTAGAGGTAGTATTTTCCATATTTCATTTAATAATTGGCAAGATTTTCAAAGCTTATTAAATAAATAAGTGCACTCATGCATATTTTATATTTCTTTACCAATGTGTATTAAATAAAACAGTAAAATTTATCTATCTACAATTAATATTTCAATAAAATCTACCCATTTGCATTAAATATTAAGGTAGTGATTTTAAAAAATATGCATGTACTAATATAATTTAGCGAGGAAAAAATTAAATAAACATCACATTATCAAAAGGATAAGAAGAAATATAAATATATTTATAATAAAATATGTATATAAATAAAATGAAATTATGTAAATAAATATATATATATATATACAAATAAAATATGTATGTATATGTAAATACAATATGTATGTATATAAAAAAAATACAATTATATAAATAAAGTATGTATGCATATATATACATATATAAAAATAAAATATGTATAAAATATATAAAAAATGGATATATATATATATAATGAGGGACCTTATCCCCAATATAACCACTCAACAATACCATCCCAATGGGGTTTGAACCTTGGTAGAAAGAAAATAATGTCACCTTTAAACCATCACACCATGCTAATATCAACAAAATATGTATACATTTAAATAAAATGTGTATATAAATAAAATATGTATATAGATAAAATATGTATATATATGAATAAAATATGTAAGTATATAAATAAAATACAATTATATAATTAAAACATGTGTAAATATAAATAGAATATATATGTATATAAATAAAATACAATTATATGAATAAAATATGTATATAATATAATTTTAAATTATTTATATACATATTTTATTTATGTATAATTGTAAACAAATATTTAATATGAACATATTTCAAATGTTATAAGAGATATTATATACACAACAATGAAATTCTAATTAATCATATTTTTTCCATTATTTTTTTTATAAATAAAAGTCATGTATCTTCCAATTTATATCAAATTATACTCTAATATTATCTTTCAAAAATTTCAATTATCAAAAGATGGTGAAACAAAAAATTAATTACTTGAAATGTTATAAAATATATTATATACACAACAATGAAATTCTAATACTATCATATTTTTTATAAATAAAAATAATTTATCTTCCAATTCACGGATCACATTGTACTCTTAATATTATCTTCCAAAAAATTTAATTATGGAAAGATTGTGAAACAAGAAGCCAATTACTCGAAAACAGTTGCAAATATGGAATATTGTTATAAAGGTAACGACTTTGGACAGTGTGAGATAGATTAAACAATAAGCCTAATTACCTGGAGAGAAATGTGACTCTGGAGTACCCTTCTCAAGGTATCGTGGGTGTGCTTGAGTTGGATGCCAAACAACTTCTATATAGAGTGGTGGAACTTAGCTCATCACTACATTGCAAGGGATCAACAGACACATAAACTACTATTGCCATGTTAAGTGGAATGCAAGGAAATGGCATTTCCAATCTCAAAACCTTGATTACCTCCCTCATCAAAGGCCTAGCCTTGGAGTCTGGATTAGAACACCACAACCCCACAACCATCAATCTCTCCATTTTGTTATTTTTGAATTCGCCACGGAGGCTCTCAGTCGCGACTTCCAAAATCCTGCCTTGTGCATACAAATGCCACACCTAGTCAATAAGCCTCATGTCATGATTCTCTCACAACATTGGATCCAAAGCCCTCCCTCCATAGGCTATTTCCAGAGTGACCACCCCGAAGTTGAATACGTTGAACTCGCGGCTTGACTTTCCTGTCATAACACATTCATGTGCTAAGTATCTAAAAGTCCCTACAACCATCGTGGTGTGGGAAGTTGCCTCAATATTGTGTCACAAGCCAATCCAACCCAAAATCCCCTAGCTTTTCATTGAAATTGGCATCTAACATCACATTGTTGGACTTGACATCTTTGTGCAAAATACATTGGTCCCAATCCTCATGAAGATAAGCAATCGCCGAGGGTAAGTCGCATGCAATGTTGTATCTGGGATTCTAGTCAAGAACAGAGGATTCACCACAAATGTACTTGTCTGGACTTCCATTTGGCATGAACTCATAGACTAAAATTAATTTTCCCTTTTCATGACACCATCCTAAAAGCTACACCAGGTTGTGGTGCCCAAGCCAATTGATTATGCTCAGCTTTGAAACATATTCCTTCTTTCCCTATGTTGATGCTTGAGATATATGTTTCATGACCACGACCACCCGTGACTCTTGCAAAACCCCTATGTACATAGTGTTGAAGCCTCCTTGCCCAAGCTTCTCTTGCTCACTGAAGCCTTTCATGGCAGTGTTGAGCTTAGAGAATGTGAACTTTCACGGCCCTTGACATAACCACTTATCTAGTGCCCTCTCGCTTTCTTTCTCAATTGTGGATTATCCCATGCCTTTATGCCACCTCCACTAGGCTCCAAGCAAGGCTAAGCCTCACACTATGACCAAGCCTAGAAGGATGAATGCTATCAAAATAATGTTAGAGGATTTTCTCTTGGACTTTATCTTTGGGGGTCCATTTCAGAGATTGGACTCTATATTTTGGTCTACATTTCTCATACTATGGTTGTCCAAGGAGGGAGCATTCTAGGAGACCATATAAGAGAAATTCCACAAGACCAAGGTATGAGTGTTTGTTGACAACAAAATCGAAGCCGAGAAGCCAACCATGGCATTTTCAGGGAGAAACTTAGCCAAATTTAAATGATACAACAAAATTAGATTGATTAATTTCATACTATTATGTGACAAAAATACTTTTATTTATAAAAAAAATAAAAAAATATATGATTAATTAGAATTTTATTGTCGTGTATATAATATCTTTTATAACATTTGAAATTTGTTCATATTAAATATTTTTTTATAATTATATATAAATAATTTTAAATTATATTATGTACATATTTTATTTATATACATATATATTCTATTTATATTTACACACATTTTAATTATATAATTGTATTTTATTTATATACATACATATTTTATTCATATATATACATATTTTATCTATATAAATATTTTATTTATACACACATTTTATTTAAATGTATACATATTTTTTTGATATTAGCATGGTGTGATGGTTTAAAGGTGGCATTATTTTCTTGCTACCAAGGTTCAAACCCCATTGGGGTTGTATTGTTGAGTCGTTATATTGAGGATGAGGTTCCTCATTTGTAACCTCATCGGTTCATTGCTTTGGATCAAAAGTATTTACCTCTTAAATTTAAAAAAATGTATAAATATTTTATTTATATACATGTGTGTGTGTGTGCGTGTATACATATTCATATTTTATTTATATCCATATTTTATATTTATATCCATATTTTACATATATATATTCATATTTTATTTATATCCTTTTTTTTTATACGCAAGTTTTAGATTTGTATTAAATATAAAATTTTACAACCATCCGCATAGTAGGTAAGACTTCCACCCATCCAATGCCACCCAAAAAAGCCAAACCATAAAAAGCATTTATAATCTAGAGACCCAACCGTCCAAGGCATACTACCCAACCACCAAAAAAAACATACAAAAACCCAAAATTAGCCATGAGGAGTCAGCTCCAACCACGAACAGTCAAAACCCAAGCATTCATAAAACATCAAAATGGCCATAAATAGGCTGAGCATCAACCAACCCAACAAAAGGTTATGCCTAAACACCTAGGAAACTAAACCCTACAACCTACCAGCACCATCACCCCACCAACAACAAAGATTATCACATAAAATTATTTGCATTGGCAAAGGCTTCAAAATACTTTACCCACCCAATGCCACCAACTGCCAACAAACTAAAGAAATTTTTTAGGTACTCAATTGCCACCGTTGCCACCATTTTGTGCTTGACCAATGTCAGGTTGCACAAGTCAAGAAGGAAAGGATGCAACTTCAAAGCCTCATCTAAAGTTCTAAAAATTTCTATGTCTCACGGTGTCATAATTCCTCTTCCCTTAGCAACGAAGCCCAACACGTTGTCAACTCCTTCCACCAGGTCCTCACAGAACATCTTCACCAACAATAATTTAGCCTTGGCCTTGGCCACCCCATTGTCCAAGAGAGAGGCTAAGAACCGAGAAGAGATATGAAGATTATTTGTTCCATATTCCTTATTAGCCAAATGACCAACCCCCATAATCATTTTTGTTGCCACTAAAACCAAGGGATCCCCATTCAAGAGAATTCGCTTCAAACGTTGGTCCTTAATTTCTTTGAAGGAGGCTTATCTGGTTGAGGACTACAGAGAAATAGGGGTATCTGTGCCAAATTTTTCCACCCCTTCAACAGAAACCTCAATGACAAATCGAGAACACTTTGCCATTGTCCCCTCCACTCAACCCACAGACGGACTGAGAGAAACACCACCATTAATCAACTCAAGCTCAACGAAGAAATGAGAAAAAAAACCAAGTTTAGGCCATCTTAAACAATTATGCCAACATAATGCCAAGTACTTGGCAATGACCACCCTCACTAATGAATTCCTTTCATATGTGCCGAGGCAGATCCGTATGGAGAGGCCTCCGAGCTATAAGTCCTTAGGCTACCTCAAGAATGGGAGGGGCACCAAGTATAATAAAGTTCAGTGTTGAAGCCACGTGATCACCAGCCAACACGACCCCCTCCACCGTCCCCCTATGTCCTCCACCATCACCACCGTGGCACCCATCAGACCGACCTGCCATGCCAATGAGGAGGGGAGGGAGTGGGAGCCCATTCAACCACCCAAATTTATATCCATATTTTATTTATATACATCTTTTTATATTTTTTACATATTATATATATACATACTTTATTTATATAATTGTATTTTATTTATATACATACATATTGTATTTACATATACATCTTTTATTTATATAGCTGTATTTTATTTATATACATGCATATTTTATTTATATACATATTTTATTTATATAATTGTACTTTATTTATATACAAACAAATTTTGTTTACATACATATTTTATTTATATACATACATATTTTATTTGTATATACATATTTTATTATAATAACTCTCTCTCTCTCTCTCTATATATATATATATATATATATATTTCTTCTTATCCTTTTGATAATGAGATGTTTATGTAATTTTTGTCTTGCTAAATTATATTATTACATGTATATTCTTTAAAATCTCTACCTTAATATTTAATGCAAATGGGTAGATTTTATTGAAATATTAATTGTAGATAGATAAATTTTACTCTGATATTTATTATAGATGGATAGATTTTAGTGTTTTATTTAATACACATTGGTAAATAAATATAAAATATGCATTGAATGTACTCATACTTATTTAATAAGCTTTGAAAATCCTACCAATTATTAAATGAAATATGGAAATACTACTTCTAAGTCAACATGTAATTTTATTATGATGTATGTAATAGTTCTCATGTCATTCAAGTCATTAATAGGTTTGAAATTTGATTCAAAGAATTAAATGCATTTCATTACACATAATTTAGAAAGAAAAAAAAAAATCTTGATTTTTGCACTTACTATTCATAATATGAACCAATAGAAAGAAAGATAAAGAATATTTTAACAATTATAAAAATAGACAATTACATATAGACTATATCGAATTGTGAAGGTCAATTTTTAATTCTAAATGTTCATTGGTTGGATTGTCACTATCAACTAAAAAAATTGAATGCAATGGATGCATTATATTTTGTGTAGCTCATTAGTGCATTGCAAGGGATCGAAAAACACATAGACAAATACTGCCATGTTAAGTGGAATGCAAGGCAATGGAACTTCCAATATCAAAACTTTGATTACCTCCCTCATCGAAGGCCTGGCCTTGGAGTCTGGATTAGAACACCACAACCCCACAACCATCAATCTCTCCATTTCGTTATCGTTGAATTCACCACGGAGGCTCTCAACTGTGGCTTCCAAAACCCTGCCCTATGTGTACAAATGTCACACCTAGTCAATAAGCCTCTTGTCATGATTCCCTCACAGCGTCGGATCCAAAGCCCTCCTTCCATAGGCTATTTCCAGAACGACCACCCTAAAGTTGAAGACGTCGGACTTGCGGCTTGACTTTCTTGTCATAACACATTCAGGTGCTAAGTATCTAAAAGTCCCTACAACCACCGTGGTGTGGCAAGTTTTCTCAATATTGCGCTTCACAAGCCGAGCCAACCCAAAATCCCCTAGTTTTGCATTGAAATTGGCATCTAACATAACATTGCTAGACTTGACATCTCTGTGCAGAATACATTGGTCCCAATCCTCATGAAGGTAAACAATTGTTGAGGCTAAGTTGCATGCAATGTTGTATTTGAGATTCTAGTCAACAACAGAGGATTTACCAAAAATGTGCTTGTCCAGACTTCCATTTGGCATGAACCCGTAGACTAAAATTAATTTTCCCTTTTCATGACAGCATCCTAAAAGTTGCACTAGGTTGCGGTGCGTAAGTCGGTTGATTATGCTTGCCTTTGAAACATATTCCTTCTTTCCCTATGTCGATGCTTGAGATATGTGTTTCATGGCCATGACCTCCCGTGACTCTTGCAAAACCCCTCTGTACACTACACCGAAGCCTCCTTGCCCAAGCTTCTCTTGCTCGCTAAAGCCTTTTGTGGCGACACTAAGCTCAAATAATGTGAACTTTCGTGGCCCTTGACATAACTGCTTATCTAGTGTCATCTTGCTTTCTTTCTCAATCATGGATTGTCCCCTACCTTTATGCCACCTCCACTAGGCTCCAAGCAAGGCTAATCCACACTCTACGACCAAGCTTGGAAGGATGAATGCTATCAAAATAATGTTAGAGGCTTTTCTCTTGGACTCTATCTCTGGGGGTCCATTTTCGAGATTGGACTCTATCTTTTGGTCTACATTTCTCAGACTCTGGCTATCTAAGGAGGGAGCATTCTAGGAGGTCGTAGAAGAGAAATTCCACAAGACCAAGGTATGACTATTTGTTGACAATGAAGTTGAAGCTGAGAAGCCAACCATGGCATTTTCAGGGAGAAACTTATCCAAATTTAAATGATACAACAAAATTGGATCAACTAATTTTGTGCTATTATGTGATAGAAATACTTGAAGTTTCTTCGCTTTCTCATCCTAATCCACCCATGTGTCCCAAATTTTACCCTTTTGGACTTTCATTCTTCACTGTAGCTCATTTGCTATAGAAACCACATTGTTGATGTTGATTCCCACATGGTTGGAGCTAGGGTTGAAGGAATCTTCATCCTTGTCGAATTCTATAGCAACTAGATGATTTGTTGGGTTTCCCATGGTCTTGTTGTTGATGAGACCGAGATACTTCCCTATGAAGAGCTCTAGGGCCTTGAATTCCAACAACGCCATAAAGAAAGCCAACCCTCCTTCAGAGCCCAAATCGATGTCATATGATCTAATGATGAATTGAAAGTGCATGGTAAAACTTACAACGGCCCTTGAAGAGTTGCTCCACATTGGATAGAAAATTTGTAAGCCTCCCAACCGAAGCCCAAAGTTTTATCGTCTTCATTTGAGGTGACTTTGATAACATCAAAGTTCTGAATGTCGGCATCATAGAAGAGCATGATATTGTTATTAATGGATTTGTCCTTGAATGGAAAACTAGAAGTAATGCTAGTTCTTGCTTGGGTGGTTGCATAGCAAGCACTACAAATAGCTGAGAAAGCCAGAGCCATTCTAATTTTGGAGAACCGCCTCATTTTCTCTACTCTCAATTGGTGTGTTGTACTGAGACGTAAGGGAAAGAAGACTAGCGGAAAATATTAGTAAATTAGGTTAAAAGTTTATGCTCCCTCACAGAACGTTTAAATGGTGATATAATTAGGAGCTTTACAAATTAAGAAAATATTTTATTCATATATACATACATATTTTATTCATACACACATACAAATTATATACATATGTATATATATACATATTTCATCTATATACATATTTTATTTATACACACATTTTATTTAAATGTATACATATTTTGTCGATATTAGAATGGCGTGATGGTTTAAAGGTGGTGTTATTTTCTTTCTACCAAGGTTCAAACCCTGTTGGAGTGATATTGTTGAGTGGTTATATTGGGGATGAGGTCTCTCGTTTGTAACCTCATCGATTCATAGCTCTAGATCAAAATCATTTAACCCTTAAATAAAAAAATGTATACATATTTTATATATATCCATATTTTACATATATACATATTTTATATATTTTATACATATTTTATTTATATGCATATTATATATATATTGATATTGTGACGTCTCTGAAATGTGGAGGACGTAGAAGCTACAAATCACATGGTGAGAAAGACCTGTTACTGTCAAATGGAAAATCAATTAGAAGCTGCAAATAAGGTCATTTAAGCCACACCTCAACCCCATCCTTTACTTTTGTTATTGCGGAGGCTTTAGTGAAGAAGATACAGATGGCCAAAACTGTGAGTTGGAAAGCTGAGTTGAATGTTCCTGCAAAACAAATATGAAGGCCTTTGAGAATTCTGCAAATATTTTTTCAAAGCTGATGTCCAAACATTTCAAAAGCATTGATATACTCGAGGGAGATGGCATCAATGCTAGCAGTGTTAGACTCGTCAAATATGGAGAAGGTATATGAAAGCGTCGAAGTCCTTTATCATTTATAATGTTGCACACTATTCAAGTTTTGAAATATATATTTTTTATATTTTGATATTTTTTTAATTAAATCATCTAAGTATTTCTAACATTTTTATGATTTCTTATTGGAATGGTCTTTAAATATTATTTTTTAGAAATAAATGTAATTTTTTTTTATTTTTATCAATACAAAAAAAGATTATATTACTGACATATTTTTTTCAAAATCTATTATTATAAGTCTGTATATGAACTTCAGAATGAGGTTTTATCTAACATTTTTTGTTGAATATGTATAACACTATTTTTTAAATAGAAATCTAGATGGTATTTAACAAGATTTACAAAATAGTATAACTATAATAATATAGTTTACTCAGATTTAAATGATACAACAAAATTGGATCGGTTAGTTTTGTGCTATTATGTGACAAAAACCATTTTATTTATAAAAAAATAATATTAAAAATATGATTAATTAGAATTTCATTGTTGTGTATATAATATCTTCTATAACATTTGAAATGTGTTCATATTAAATATTTGTTTATAATTATATGTAAATAAAATATGTATATAAATAATTTAAAATTATATTATATACATATTTTATTTATATAATTGTATTTTATTTATATACATATATATTCTATTTATACTTACACATTTTAATTATATAATTGTATTTTATTTATATACATACATATTTTATTCATATATATACATATTTTATCTATATACATATTTTATTTATACACACATTTTATTTAAATGTATACATATTTTGTTGATATTAGCATGGTGTGACGGTTTAAAGGTGTTATTTTCTTGCTACCAAGGTTCAAACCCTGTTGGGGTGGTATTGTTGAGTGGTTTTATTGGGGATGAGGTCCCTCATTTGTAACCTCATCAGTTCATAGCTTTGGATCAAAAGCATTTACCCCTTAAATAAATAAATATATATATATAGTATTTACATATACATCTTTTATTTATATACATATTTTACTATAATAACTCCACATATACATATATATATATATATATATATATATATACATATATATATATTTCTTCTTATCCTTTTGATAATGTGATGTTTATGTAATATTTTTTAAAATCTCTACCTTAATATTTAATGCGCATGTGTAGATTTTATTGAAATATTAATTGTAGATAGATAAATTTTACTCAGATATTTATTATAGATAGATAAATTTTATTGTGATATTTAATACACATTGGTAAAGAAATATAAAATATGCATTGAGTATACTCATATTTATTTAATAAGCTTTGAAAATCTTGCCAATTATTAAATATGGAAAATACTACCTCTAAGTCAACATGGAATTTTATTTGATGTATGTAATAGTGCTCATGTCATTCAAGTAAATAAAGGTTTGAAATTTGATTCAATGAGTTAAATACATTTCATTGCACATAATTTAAAAAAAAAATCTCTTGATTTTTGCACTTACTATTCACAACATGAACCAATAGAAAGAAAGATAAAGAATATTTTAACAATTTTAAAAATAGCCAATTAAATATAGACTATATAGAATTGTTGGTCAAGTTTTTAATTCTAGATGTTCATTGGTTGGACTGTCAATATCAGCTAAAAAAATTGCATGCAATGGATGCATTATATTTTGTCTTGGCTGAATTAGCACCTAAATGTGTTATGATAGGAAAGTCAAGTCGCAATTCCGACGTCTTCAGCTTCAGGGTGGTTGCTCTGGAAATAGCCTATGGAAGGAGGGATTTAGATTTGACGTTGCAAGAGAATCATGACATGAGGCTTATTGACTGGGTGTGGCATTTGTACATACAGGGCAAGGTTTTGGAAGCCGCAGCTAAGAGCCTCTGTGGTGAATTCAATGATAACGAAATGGAGAGATTGATGGTTGTAGGGTTGTGGTGTTCTAATATAGACTCCAAGGCCAGGCCTTCAATGAGGGAGGTAATCAAGGTTTTGAGATTGGAAGTGTCATTACCTTGCATTCCACTTAACATGGCAGTAGTTGTCTTTGTCTATCGATCCCTTGCAATGCAGTGATGAGCTTAGTTTTTCCACTCTATATAGAAGTTGTTTGGCGTCTAGCTCAGGCACACCCATGATGCCTTGTGAAGGGTACTCCAGAGTCACATTTATCTCTAGACCTAATTTAGCTTGTTGTTTAATCTATCTCACACTGTCCAGTGTTGTTACCTTCATAACAATATTCCATATTCACAGTTATTTTCGTGTAATTGACTTCTTGTTTCACAGTCTTTCCATAATTTAAATTTTTGGAAGATAATATTAAGAGTACAATATGATCAGTGAATTGGAATCTATACATTATTTTTATTTATAAAAATATGATAGTATTAGAATTTCATTGGTGTGTATATAATATCTTTTATAACATTTCAAGTAATTGATTTTTTTTTCACCATCTTTTGATAATTGAAATTTTTGAAAGATAATATTAGAGTATACTTTGATATAAATTGAAAGATGCATTACTCTTATTTATAAAAGAAAAAATATAAAAAATAAGATTAATTTTAATTTCATTGTTGTGTATATAATATCTTTGATAACATTTGAAATATGTTCATATTAAATATTTGTTTACTATGAGATTTCAAGTTCTTTTGTTTCTATATGATAGCTGAAATTTATACATACCTCATTTTTGTAATCACTAGGGTGCTTGGTTTCACTAGTGTAGAAATAACTTGCACCTCTTGGGAAAACTTAGATAATAGTACTAAGTATGTGTTACTTTCAACCTCAGCCTATTCATTAGTGTTATTATTGTCATCTTTGTTCACTTAGTTGAGTATGTTGGCTTTGCATATTCTGAAATTGATCTGTAATTAGAGGTTTACAATGAAAATGTATTTAACCTTAATTATAATTATTCCCGATCCAAACAAAATTACGTGACTATGTTGTTTAACCATTGAAATTATAGACTAGGTTCACTTTTACATAAATTAATGAAATTACTAATTACTAAAATGTTGTAATTCGAAATCAAATACTGAATTGAAAAATACAAAAAGGAAAATTAGAATGAATGTAAGACGGAAGAGAGAAGAATGATGAGACAAAAGATAGAAGGATCAAATGCAGGTTGATAACGGAGTTCGTCCAATTGGACTACATCTTTGGGTCTGCTTCTCAATGTTGGACCACTTTATTGAAGTTTCCAAGCAATTAGCCTTGTTACAAAATCCATGCTTCAAAAAACCTACATAAAAATTCCTCACAATCTCTCTCACTTTTACAATTTTTGGTGTATAATAACACCTTGTAATCTCCTCTCAAAGAATTCAAAATTATCCAATAACATTATGATTCTCTCCACCATTCCTCAATGTCCTCCTTTACAAAAATCATCTCCTTTATATACACTTTTATTTTCTAATAAAGGGGTTTAAACATATGATTTTTGAAAATAAATCATATCTCCTATTTACGAGTAAATCTTTTAAAAATAAGCTACCCCATTTAAAGTCTATGGTATATATCAAACCATTTATCTTTTTTAAAATCCTTCAAAATATTGAAAATCTTTTAAAAACAGGCTCCTAAACTTGTTTTGATCTTAACAAAGGTTAAAAATAAAAATAAGAATCTTTATATGGGGGCTTGGGCTCAACTTGAGCCCCATTAACCTTAGTTCACCATCAAACTTATAACCAAATGTTATCCACCAACATTAGACCAGAAGAAAGTGCATGGTTGAGTGGGAGAGGGAAGCTCTCATAAGCAAGAGATGTGGGGTTCAAAACCCCAACTCCGGAATTAGCCATTGTATATTGTTTTAAATAAGCAATAACTCCTATTATAACCCAAGGAGCACGCTAGTCCACTTGGTGGAAGGTAATGTGAGCATGGGGGAGGTTGTGAGTTCGAACCTCCCCATGCATATTTTAATAGCAAAGACAACAACCCAATGGAGATTAGATTGTGTGCCACGTGGCACTCTGTCATGGGGCCACGTGGCACATTTATATTAGCTAGATGTTGCCACATGTCAAAACATGATTGGTCAAACTTCCATATCATTGCCATGTTAGCACACAAAGCCACCTAAGCTATCATGTGTCATCCTATCGTCATGTCATGCAAATTGTACGACCTACCACGTGTCGCTCACTGAGTGGTCCACGTCATCCGTATGGCCTAGTCAACCCTGTCATAAGTGCAACTTTGATCAACCATAACTTGCATGTACAAACTCCGTTTTGTGCAAAACAAATGGTGTTGGAGTTGTGGTGACGAGCTCTTTGCCTTGATGTAATTTTCACTTGATTTAAAGATGATCATTTTTTTCCTTTTTCCTAGCCCCTTGATTCACTTGTTTGACTAGACCTTTGATTGCGCATAACTTCTGCATATAGACTCCTTTTGAGCTCGTTCAAGTTGCATCAAGACTATGTCAGCGAGCTCTATGCGATGATGCTAGTTTTGTGAGATTTTGAGACTATGAAATTTTTAGGTTTCTTGGATCCACCTAGATCATTCATCCCCATTGAGAAGCTTTTGGACCTCCAAAAGGTATGTTTTATGTACAATTTGAGCTAGGGAAATGATTCCCCACTTGCCCAGTATCATCTGTCCTTCCTGCTAAAATTTTGAACATCTGACCCATCACAAACACAAAGAAATATGAGATAGATTTGTTGATATAATCAATTGCATGTTCATCAATATTCACTATCACATTCATCATCCACATAGAAATAACTAGCATAATAACAAGCAACAGTACTGAATACATTGATGAGAAGGAAATAGTATCAACATTATGAATCTCTTGAACAAGAACATTATTAGAAAATGAAACATTCAAACCCTCTTCTACCACCTTTGGCTAAAGGCCTGACTCTGCTTGCAACTGATCCTAACACTGTGTTATCTATGACACCTTATCATGATTCAAATCTTCATGCTTAGTATCACTAGCTGTTACAGACATGAGGGTTAAAGTATTGCTTGCATTTACAATCATCTTCATATACCCTATGTTTACAACAAATCTATCATTCTTCATGTGATGAACTTTTACAATATATTCAATTCCATCCTCAAAGAAATGATACATATTATGTTCCCTGTAGAAAATGGGTTTGTTGTCATACAAATAAGGACTGCCTAGAACCATCCCACAAATGTCAAGTGGAATGACATCTAACTCTACCTCATCAACAAACTTGGATGTGATTGCAAACCAGAGTTTACACTACTTTGACACATGTAGCCGAGCATTATCATGCACCCAACCCAATGGATAGGGTCTAGGATGAGGAGTTGCTTTTAATCCCAATTTCTTAACAACTTTTTCTGAGATAAGATTAACTTGTGACCCATTGTCTATTAGTGTATCAATCTTAGTTTGTTTAGCAATAACCCTTATATAAAACAAGTCATTTCTTTTACTTTCAACATGTACTTCATTACAGCTTAGAGAAGAAGCATGAAAACTAGTACTAACAATAGGAGTATTACCTTTGATACCCACAATTGAAATCTTGGTTTCATCATCAAAACCTCATCCAAGATTCTGCACAATAGTTGCGGTCTTTTGCTTACCCTTTTGATCCTTGAACCACTTTGGCTTTTGATCAGGATGGAATTTCCAACATCTTGCATCTCCATTCCCTTTCTTCATGCAATCTGAGCAATAAGGATTCTTGTCCTCTTTCTTTACAGTAGTTGTTCGTTGTGATTTCTCTTTCCCTTTCTTGCTTCCTCTGTGCTTACTTGAGTTCATCAACAAATTGTCATGACTATTCCTTGAGCTTGTTTCCAAATGTATAGCTTGCACACTAACTTCATCAATGTTAGTTGGATTAAACATAAGTATGGTATGTTTCAAACTCTCATGTAATCCACATATGTACTTTAACAAAGTTTTTGTGTGTACAATGGAATACTCAAAATTAAATCCCTCTTCCTAAACTCCTGTGTATATTCTTGCACACTTTGTCCTTTCTCTTACATCTTAATGATTTCCAATTCATTAATTCTTTTTGCATATGCCCTAATGGATATAATTTTTTCTTAAGTGAAGCTATAAACTCAAACCAAGAAGAAATAATTTTACCATATCAACTTACATCTTCCTAAGTTATGCTCTCCCACCAGATTAAGGTTGTGCCTCCTAGGCGAAGAGTGGCTAATTGAATTTTTTAAGAATCCCCAATAAACTTCTAAATTCTACAATAGGCTTCAATTTTTTTTATCCAATTATCAAGTTTTTTTGCATCTAGTTCTCCATTATAAGTTGGAAATTCAAATTTAACATCAAGCTTTAACAAAGGTGTATTAGCTTCAGACTGTATAGGTTGTTTCATTTTAGAAGAGTTAGATGAAAAAGAAGAGGATGAAGAAGATGAAGAGGATAGGGATGGAGGTTCAGGAGGGTCACGACCACCTCCTAATCCTTTACCTTTGTCTTCTTTCAATGAGGATTCAACTTCCTCCTTCTTTCTAGCCTTGCCTTCCTTTCTCTTCTTCCGTTCTTGCCTCTCTTGGAAAAGAACTTCCACCATTGACTTCATCTTAAGAAAAGCTTATTGAAATTTTTTCTCATCGAGCTCTGTAGGACTTTGTTCAGTTGCCATCTTTGATCATGGAAAAGACCACCATTTTTTTATCTCAGGATTGAACTCTGTAAGTGCACCTTCTCCTTGTTTCAATTTCAACTTGGTTAACATTCACTTTTACAATTTCCTGTTAAGAAGCTTTGATACCAAACTTGATCTGTAATTAGAGGTTTACAATGCAAATGTATTTAACCTTAATTACAATTACTCCCAATCCAGGCATAATTGCATGACTATGTTTGTTAATCATTGAAATTACAGACTAGGTTCACTTTTACATAAAATAATGAAATTACTAATTACTAAAATGTTATAATTAAAAATCAAATACTAGATTGAAAAATACTAAAAGGAAAATTAAAATGAATGTAAGACAGAAGAGAGAAGAATGATGAGACAGAAGACAGAAGGATCGCATGCAAGTTGATAACGAAGTTTGTCCAATTGGACTACGTCTCTAGGTCCGCTTCTTAATGTTGGATAGATTTATTGAAGATGCCAAGCAATTAGCCTTGTTACAAAATCCATGCTCCAAACAAATTGCATAAAAATTCCTCACAATCTCCCTCACTTTTACAATTTTCGGTGTATAATAACACCATGTAATCTCCTCTCAAAGAATTCAAAATTATCCAATAGCATTATGATTCTCTCCACCATTCCTCAATGTCCTCCTTTACAAAAACCATCTCCTTTATATACACTTTTATTTTCTAATAAAGGGGTTTAACCATATGATTTTTGAAAAATAATCATATATCCTATTTATGAGTAAATCTTTTAAAAATAAGTTACCCCATTTAAAGTCTATGGTTTATATCAAACCATTTATCTTTTTTAAAATCCTTCAAAATATTGAAAATATTTTAAAAATGGGCTCCTAAACTTATTTTGATCTTAACAAAGGTTAAAAATAAAAATAAGAACCTTTATATGGGGGCTTGGGCTCAACTTGAGCCCCTTTAACCTCGGTTCACCATCAAAATTATAACCAAATGTTATCCGCCAATGTTAGACCTAAAGAAAGTGCATGGTTGAGTGGTAGAGGGAAGCTCTCGTAAGCGAGAGGTGCAGGGTTCAAAATTCCAACTCCCGGAATAGCCATTGTATATTGTTTTAAATAAGCGATGGCTCCTATTATAACCTGAGGAGCACGCTAGTCCACTTGGTGGAAGGTAATGTTAGCATGGGGGAGGTTATGAGTACGAACCTCCCCATGCATCTTTTAATAGCAAAGACAACAGCCCGATGGAGATCAGATTGCGTTTCATGTGGCACTTTGTCATGGGGCCATGTGGCACATTTATATTAGCTAGATGTTGCCACATGTCAAAATGATTGGCCGAACTTTCACATCACCGACACGTCAACACATAGAGCCACCTAAGATGCCACATGTCAGCCTCTCATCCTACCACACAAACTATATGGCCTGCCACATGTCACTCACTGAGTGGTCCATGTCATTTGTACGGCCTGATCAACCCTATCATAATTGCAACTTTGACCGCCCATAACTTGTGCGTACGATCTCCGTTTTGTGTGAAACAAATGACATTGGAGTCATGGCAATAAGCTTTTCGCCTTGATGACATTTTCACTTGATTTGAAGATGATCAATTTTTTGCCTTTTCCCTGGCCCCCTAATTCGCCTGTTTGACCAGACCTTTGACTGTGCATAACTTCTACATACAAACTCCTTTTGAGCCTGTTCAAGTTGTGTCAAGACCGTGTCGATGAGCTCTATGTGATGATGTTGGTTTCATGAGATTCTAAGACTATGATTTTTAGGTTTCCTAGATCCACTTGGATCAAAAATTGTTAACTTTATGATCCATCTAAATTGGCCATTAATTTATAGTTGGGCGAGGATTGTAGAATTTGGGATTCTAGGAAATTTACTTGGGTCTTTTGGGCTAAATTTATTTGTGGATAGTTTTTGTAGTACTAATATAATGGAGAAATTTTACTACAAGTATCCTTTGTGTTTTGTAGTTGTTAGACCAAGTTATGTCAACCATTTCTCTATCTATATTGTGGCAAGCTCAATGTATCATTTTCATATGTGTTTGTTGTGTAATCCTTATATTGCTCCTTTTAGCCAAGTAACTACTACCACTGATGTATTTATAAGTATTTTTTGTTAGTGTGAATGGGGTTATTTCCTAACTAGTTCTTAGTGTGGACCTATTCACATCATTATAATTTTACTTATGAGTTAAGTTTCCTAGTTGTGATAAACTCAATTTTTGGTTTGTATGAGACGCCAACACTCCTCTGGGACTCCAGCGTGCCGCGTTATCATCCTTGTTCCACACTACCATCCTTTGGCTGAGAGCCCATCAGTTTGTCCAAAAAACCTTTGTGATCTACTCTTTCTAATTCTAAAACTCTTGCTCTGTTCCTTGAGGTAGTTTAGGGAAGTTCGCCCCTTGGGATTCTCTTGAGCATAAAGAGACTGATGAGTAGAAAATCCCCCTTCTCTACACATTGCTTCTTTATTTTATTTTTTAGATCAAAGCCTAACCCAATTGTTCCCAATCATTGATTGAAAGAGGAGCCAAAGACTAGTAGCAATTGAGAGCTTTGTCTTTGTCTGATGTAGCTCAAAGCCTGAGGGTGATGCTTTCCTCAAGTGACAATATTGTACACCATAGAATGGTTCACTATATCATGCAAATATTCTTTGGGAGCAATTGAAACTTTCCCAATGAAGTGTGGGAGGTAACATATAGCAACATCTACAATAGTCCTCCATATGGTAGGAGGAATAAAAAGTATGAGGAGACCTCTTATATCCCATGCAAGTAAAATCCTTGGTGGTGGTTCACCTACCATGAGGGGATTTACCTATGAGATATATAATTGTGGTTGAGAAGTAGTTGTGATCTTCTCCTTAGAGAAAATTCGAGGGGTTGTACCAAAATTTGTGGATTAGCTCTAATTGCAAACCTAGTAAAAGTTTTAGGGGTCATAAACTTCTAAGTTGTCTTTGGAAAAGTCACCAAGTGATAATATAAAGGCTCAAGAAGCATGAGACCAAGAGATCACCTAAACTTGATCAATTGTGGGATTTGAGTCCCATTGAGTCTACCAAAACTGTTAATTGGTACAAATGTTTGTTTAGGAAAAATGTGTCAGGAATGACCTATGAACATGTAAAGACTTGTAGTTGTCAAGACATGACCTAGAAAACAATCTTTAGAATTACAAAGGTAGCTCCTTATCTATTCTACCTAAACCTATTGAGTGGTAAAATGGAAAAGGATGCTAAAAAACAAATAACATAAATAGAAGCACTCAAATCAAATAGATTTCCACTTGCAATCTAGATAGGTCTTTGCAACTCACAATGTGATGGCCAATATAAATAATAGAGAGAGAACACATATGCATTAGACAAATTCATATAAATAAACAAGAATTAGAACTTCTAGAGTAACAACTTATTGTATTGTGTATGATGGTATAAAATAGCCACATACAATGCAATATATATCATTCTAGACACATGAATAGGGTTCCCTTGTTTACTTTAAAGAAAGAGGCAGATGTCTTAGATACAAGGCTCGATATCTCATTTGCATAAAATAGGCTTTCAACTAAAAATCAGCATATAGACCACTATAAATAGCAAAAAAAACCTAACGCACAAAGAGATTTATCCCCAAAATTAAATTTCATAATCTTGAAGTCAATGAAAAGAACAATCTCTTCTACAAATCTAATGCCTTGAATGCCCTTATCAATAGTTGGGATACCATGGAGAAAGTGAAAGGCACCCTTCTCAATGAGTTTTGCCACCTAGTACTACATAGGTCATCCCTAGGTAGGTGAATTTTTAAGTCTTGGATGTTATAGAAAGAGTAGTTAGGCATGAATACAACATGGTACCAACAAGTTTGAGTTGTAAAACATATAATCTAATATCTATGCTTGATGTGTACCCTACATGCAAAGCTACTTGAAATGTTAATGAGAGGTTGCGAACACCAAATTTGGGCTATGGGGTTCTATCATAATCAAGAAACATCTTATTTTTCCATGACATATTTTCCCAATTGAACAATCCTCTTTCAAGGATTTGCTTATGTAATCTTGTATATTTTGCTCATCTTTATTAAAAAGTTTCATTGAATAACTAAATCTTCTTCATAGTAAATGGGATATAATTTATTTTTCATCAACCTCTTTAATTCTTCCCCCACTTCCAAATTGGAAGCACCTTTCTACATTCCAAAGATAGGGAATAGCTCTTATAACAAGAGTGATTTGCTAACTTGAGCATTGCAAATAAGATCTATTAACAAGGAGTGAGGTTATGGAGGCTAGAGTATGCCTACAAATCCAACTTCTCAACACTAATCTCCCCATCATATCGATGTATGTCACTTTTTTATTTGGCCTTAACGAAACCCCATTGAAATCTCTCTCCATTATTGTCTTCACTCTTCACCAATTCACTTTCTTCCTCAAAGATCTTTGGCATCCCAAACTTCTTAGTAAGAACATGCAACTCTTAACTTGATATATCTTACTCACAATGCTAGAGATTCTTTCCACACCATCTTCTAGCTTATTAAAACATGGTTCACCTTCCTCCTCTTCTCTAGCCAGTTATCCTAGCTCTTGTCCACTCCATTATTTTGATCTCATGTTTGCATGGGGTTAACTCACCATTTTACTAAACCTAGTAGATGTTGTAACATTCCCATGACAACCCCTCTTTAATCATACACAAGCTATGTTGATACCACTTGATCCATAAACACTAAATTAACAACTCTAATGAGCACCAATAAATGGATTTTATTGTAATTATCAACACACAAAATATAAATATTGTATACCACTTCAAAAAAACATGGAGATTATAGCAACACATGGTCAATAACATCACAACATCATGGAAATAACAGTCAAGTGGGATATGCATATTGCAAGCACAAGAGACACCATATATATGTTGAGAAACCCCTCAAATGGGTTTACAACTCTTGGGAAGAATACACTTCCAAGCAATGTTCCATGGGGATGCGTCCCCCCTAAAAAACTAGGCATTTATTAGATAGGGACATCCCCAAGACATGGGGATGCCTTGGAAATGTCCCCCTGCTGCCTCCAAGTTTCCTTTGTCGTTTCCCAAACAGTTCCTTAAAAGGGGGACATTTCTTGGACATTTCTTCTCGGGAAACTCCAAAAGGGTAATTTAGGACATCACCGAGACTCCCAGACATCCCTCAACATCTTAGGAAATTCACAACAGAATCTTGTGGTGGAGTGTTCATTTTGATGATTTAAAAAAAAAAATCAAAGGAAAATGGTCACTTCAAAGGGTTAACCCTAACCCTAAGTTGACCCCAACCCCAAAGGCCTCTCAAAAAAGTTATAAGAGAGACATATTGTCTCAATCTTATTCATAAATTCATTGCTATAGTCTGAACTTGAAGAGGAAGACTGAAGTAAAAATCTAAGTTTGAGGCTTTGAGCAACAATTTGCAAGGAGACTTACGAAGTTAGGAGCAAGCTTAGGAGAGAGCAAGCCAAAATGAGTTTCTTTATTCTTGCAAGAGGAAGAGGGAACATGTGGGGTCCAACAGTTCAGTGATGAGGAGATTGACATGGAGCTTGGGGATGATTAGAGGCATCAGGCCATTAGCCATTGACTCAAGAGTCATGAATCATTAGTATTATTGTCTAGTATTTACTATTTTGTTTTTAAAGTTTGAATTTTTAACATTGTTGATTGTAATTATGAATCATGATTATGAAATTTTGAACTTTTAGTTCTCCTTCCAATGTCTATATTTTGATTTTCAATGTTCACTATTAAAATTTAATTTAAAAATTTAAAAACTACTACTAGTTCAATGCAATCATTGCAATGTGTTGAAAACTTACTTATTCCTTAGGCTTCTATAGTTATACATCTTTTTATAACTAATTTTTCAAGTACTATATGTATTTCAACACCGCTCCCTTGCCGTCCACCCATCATCCCCCTGACGTCCCCAAACTTAGGCCCCCCGTTCCCCTATCCCCGAATCCTATCCCCCGTCTCCACATCAGGAAACTTCATGGAACATAGCTTCCAAGCATCCCATCACTATCTCAAGTATTAAGACACAAAGGTTACATCACTAAAATTATTAATTAACACCATTACAAGTTGTTTGAGCTCCCTCACCCCTAGTTTATCCCTACAACTATGGAAGCCTTGACTATCTCTAATGAATATTATAAACATGAGCAATAAGAGAATTCTTACAAAGGCCCAACACTTAAAGCATCCCCCGCCCTCATTGGTAACAAAAATGAGAAGTGAACACTCAAAATGCCTCTTGAATTCCAAGAACCCTTCATATTTTTCTCATTGATAAACATAGAACACACTTTCAACAAAGAAGAGTTCCCAAGTTTATGAAGATTTTTTCATCACATTTTCCTTGTTTGTTTCAACATTTGACTAGTTTGACCTTTGCAAGAAGTGGTGAATTAGCCAAACTTGGATTTCCAATTGTTTATGATATTTACAATTTGGTAAAAAGTTTGAAGGTGTTCTTAATCACCTCTACTTCACTCCAAAGTATTGTACATTTGTCATTCATCAAGTTTCTAGCCACTTTGATGACAAAATTGAATTCCATGTTGCTTGAAAACTTGTGCCTCTATTGACAAATTCTTTAGGACCTCTAAGATCCAAATAAATTATCCAATTTTAAGATTAATTAGATGTTGCCTAACTTTTTGCGTTATTTTTTTTTATAGAAATAACCAAATTAATATATATATATATATATATATTGAATAGCAAAGATAAACAAAAAGGCAACTTGTTTTCAATTTGGTGGTACTTTTCTATTATGACGATATGAATAATATTACGACCACAGTATACCTAAAACATGTAGAAAAGTGCTTGATGAAAAGAGTTTAATAAAATGTTAAGAAATAATTTTAATAACACCAAAATTTATAGCTCGTATTGCTATTGTTATGTAACAACTCTGCAATTGTTCCTTTGATGTAATTTTTTTTATGCTTTCTTCCAATAAAAATAAATTATAGAACATGATCAATATTCATTGAGTTCCAATCCAGCATAAACAAACTTTAAGTGCAAGTATTTCAGGTCTATAACATTAGATACTAGCAGTTGACCTAAAATTTGGCCACAACCTTTGAATTCATAGACCCAAAGAAAAGGAAAAGTGGTATTATGTTTATACTTGTGATCAACATTTGACCAAAATGATAGATTGGTATATCCTAGATGAAGAAAACTAATAATTGTACCTATTTTAGGTAAGCTTCCAAAATTACACGTCATATTCATGAATATTTATGGTTTGCTTTATAGTTTATCTTCGAATTCTATTAGAGCTATAACAAATTATTCTTCTAAATATCTTTTGGAGAGTCTCGCTTATGTCTAACTAAAGTTCTGAAAATATAGTTGAAAGTGTCATTTTTGGTTTCATGGCAAAACATTTTATGCTAAAAAAGTTGTTAAAGATTTAAGTTTGCACTAAGAGAAGCCTGACTTAACAAGCAACCGTCAAAACCATAGTGAGAGTTTAAATCATTATAGTCAACAATTGTGCCTAATCAACCATTTATTTTCATATAGCATTTTAAGAATTAAATGTAGTGCTCATTGCTCAATAAAAATTTTACAACTTAATTTATTTGAGAATCTTGTAATTACTATTATATTTATGTGAAAATGGCGGTTATATCATATTTTTATTTGGTTGCAACTATATATTCAACAACAATGTAGATGGAAACTTGATATTGGTCATGCACCATTTATTCTTGTGTATTTGTACATAATGACAGCTTTATTTTGTTAGGAAATTATTGTGCCCTTTATAGTTTTACAAGGATGAGAAACCAGTCAATACAAATGAAATGAAAATAATGAAATCAAACTATAATGCATAAATTATCAATGCATATATGATAATGCAAGAAAATCATAAGATATGAAATATACAAGTTTTTTGAAGGATATTTCCCAATCTATATGTATCCTTCAAGAAGTTATTATCACATGGTAAGTAGAGTCCATACAAATATCTTGCAACAACAATAATGAAAAGACAAGGGAGAATCAGTTCACAACATTAGAGTATTCATCATCCATAAAAGACATCATCTTTTCCTTGAACCTTCTATTATAGAATCTTGTACTACTCCATTGAGCTAGTAATTTTAGCACCAACCTCCCAAAGAGTGAATGAGGGAATAAGCAGAGAGAGAATTTGTGTAGAATACCATGTCACTTGGTGACAGCCTCTAACTGTTGTGACACAAAACACTGGCAAGGAACTCTAAAAAGTTATAAATCCTAAAACCATTGCTTGACAATTTTTAGATGGGCCTCAAAAAATGAAACAGAATTCAATTTACCATAGAATTGAGCCCCAAGAAATGCATGCCCCATTTCCTAAAATAAAAAAAATTAATCAAAGAACACAAAAAATGTGTGCCTCAACAAGTTAAATCATATTGAATATTGAGAAAGAAGACAAACATTGCTCCAATTCTTCATAGACTGCACAACTTCTATAAGTTGTTTTAAAATTATCTTGATTAATTATACATTTGTGCTAAATAAGCCCAAAGCATCTTTCTTAAGAACAAAAAGGGAAAGCAGTTTTCATTTTTAAGACCTATTAGCTGAATAAGTGTAATCACAACCTAACTTCCCTAAAGATTAAAACTCACAGACTTGTCCACAATAAAGTGTAAGATAATCTACACTCTCAGAATTATTCCAGCTACTCCAGCAGAGAACTAGGATACATAAAGATTTTCTTGTCAATTAGTTCTAGCTCTTAGATATATCCAACATTAGGTGCAGTTAGTGAAATCATTTGCTTACCTTGGCACAAACTACAAAGGAGGAGTCCAACATTACTTCCTAGGAACGCACTAACATTTAAATATCCCTTCACATTCTCACATGCATCAAGGATCCAAAACCACCACTAGATCTTACATTTATGTCAACTGCATATTTTTCATAAATGATCATTAATTATGCCTCCAAACCAACTTCTGAGACCCCAGCCTTTTCCTTTGGTCGACCCACTTTCTAATTCAAATTTATTCTAGGGTCAATTTCCATTTTTGTTGTTGTAGATTGACTCTTATACCAGATGATTGAAGACCAAAGCATCCTCAACAAACCACCAGTCGTAAAGTGTGGAAGAAAGAAACATAACCAGTATGTGCATCCATTGCATGCATTTTTTTAACTGATAGTGACAATCCAACCAATGAACATCTAGAATTAAAAACTTGACCAACAATTTTATATAGTCTATATTTTTAAAATTGTTAAAATATCCTTTATCTTTCTTTCTATTGGTTCATGTTGTAACAGTCAGTGCAAAAATCAAGATTTTTTTTTCTAAATAATGTGCAATGCAATGCATTTAATTCATTGAATCAAATTTCAAACCTATTAATGACTTGAATGACATGAGCACTATTACATACATCATAATAAAATTACATTGTTGACTTAGAGGTAGTATTTTCCATATATCATTTAATAATTGGTAAGATTTTCAAAGCCTATTAAATAAATGTGAGTACAAGTTCAATACATATTTTATATTTATTTAGCAGTGTGTACTAAATATTATAGTAAAATTTATCTATCTATAATAAATATCAAAGTAAAATTTATCTATCTACAATTAATATTTGAATTAAATCTACCCATTTGCATTAAATATTAAGGTAGAGATTTTAAAAAATATACATGTAATAATATAATTTAGCAGGGCAAAAATTACATAAACATCACATTATGAAAATGATAAGAAGAAAAATAAACATATATATATATATGGAGTTATTATACTAATATATATTTGTATCATTGATTTTTTTTTTGCAACATTAATCAACTATAATAATAACATTATACAACAACAAACAATCGCATTACACCCCTAACTAGTTTTATTAACTAAATGTTTAAAACAACCAAGCAAATGCATCTCTTGTTCATTGAGACATTTTTTGCACAAACAACCTCATTTGCTAAACGGCCTACCAATTGAACTCATTTATTGCACAAATTTATGCAAAAAATAAACCAAAATTTATCTTAATTACCTTGTGATGAAGAAGTAAACAAAACTTTGCAAACTTCTCACACAATTCAGATTACAGAAGACTCAATGAAGAATAATTCCAAAATCGACAATTTCATGTATCGATTTAAACCGATTACAATTGCACTAAACATTTTACTACAATTACACATCCAAATCAATAATTCATTCAATTCATACTTTCATGAAAAACAACACAATTACAATTTTCAGATCACCCCATCTACTCTCTCACTTCTCTAAATTCGTCCTCTCAATAAACATTCATGGCTCGTTCTTTTACAACCTATCCTCTCTGACTGGCACCTCCAATTGATTCAGGGTTTGACACCCCTCTCAAACATCGCAAACCCTTTGTATTTTGCTCTTATTGTTCATGTGCTCTGATCATAGCTACATGTCGTAACCGTTCACATCTTATGTGGTTGTATTGAATGATCTTTCTCCCTTGCAACATCCTCGACACTCTTATTCCCTTACATCAATGTTTCTTACTCCCACAGGTTCAAGCTTTATCTCTTAGCATATCATGCTTGCACGGAAATCCAATCCTCTACTTGTTGTCTCATGCCACCCCCTATCCTCTCCTCTTGGCTGCTCAAGACTTTAAATTTTTTCCCAAATTATGGGTGCCACATACTTTGCTCTTATGCGTGATTGTTTCCATCATAACCTGCTTTGTATTTTGATTGAATTTCCTTTCAACTGGCATCACCTTCATATGCACGATGTGCCCCTCTAATGTGGGCGACTGACATTTCTCCTTCATGGGTTGTGAACTTTGTAACTCTTCAATTTCCATCTATTTCTTCCACTCGACTTGTTGATTCCCCTAGCGTGGCATTTTCAACCGCCTCATCCATGTTCCCTTTGCCCCATATTAAGCATTGTTTCCTTTGTATTCAGATGTGTGCCCCTTCAAATTCTCTTTACTCTTTGTTGTCAAGATTTTAAAAGTTTGTTGCAAACATGGCACTACATACTCTCTTGTTAAGTATAAATTCAAACAAAACATAATTTCTTTCTTTCTATGGGCGGACTTGGGCATCTAACATTGAGTGGATCATTTGGGGCTACGCAAAGTCTCCTTCTCTCTGCTATGCCCCTCCTGCCACCTTCTTTCACAACCACTATCCTTTTCACTTGTTATCCCATACTTCAAAGGATATTTTCTAGATTTGAGATGACAAGATGAAACCCCAATGACTTGGCTCTTGAACTACCCCACCTTGATAACTCTTTTCAAACACTTGGTATTCTTCAGTAAACATTCAATCATAATTTGTAAAGAATTAAATTCTTATTTGTTTTCCACCATGCCAGAAATCAATCAATGCCAAAATTATGTTCTCCACAAGTGGCATTCAACATCACGTAGCCTCCCCAATTTTCCAATCGAAGTAAAAAGAAATATTAAATCCTTGAAACCATTGACTATTTGATTTTGAAACTTTCACCATCAATTTTGGAAGGGTAATTAAATTATGTATGTAAAAATGATTTTCATGAAATTTTATCGAAACTTCGAAACAACAATTTTTTTTGGTGATGTTGATTCCTCGTGAACCCAGATGCTCCTACATTAGACACATTGAGTAAGAAGTTTGTGAGCATGGGCTCACAAAGGTGGAGTTAGATGATAGAACCACCCTTCGAGACTACAACAATCTCCAGCAAACTCCATTGCTAATAGCCGACCTCCTCTGCCAATTAGCCCAACCTCCTCCACCAAGTACTTCCTCTCCACTCTACAAGTGACCTCTCACATTCCTCTTTTGGTCGCCTCTTGGCTATACATTAAAAGTCACAACTTGCAGGTTCATACACACTGTCTAACAGCTATGCCTTTTTTTTGTCTTCACTTTAAGACAACCATTTCACTCCTTTGCAACTCTACCCTTGTAATCTTCATGCTAAAATCATACCTTGATCTCATGAATATTCACTTTGCCTACTGTAATCTGCCATCACACAACACTTTCTTCCACACCTTCCACTCTCAAACATTTAGGACTTCGCTCACCTACAACAATGATCTTGAGCTTCTCACTTGCACTTCCATCTTTGTGCCTTCCAACCCTCAATCACCAAGGCTCTGTACATCTGCAACAATACTTTTGTACTTCACTCGTGCTTCTACTATCAACAAGTTCCATCACAAGTTGCCTCACATTTGGCGATTTGCTTGTGCCTCCAAAACCTCTGCTCACTTCTCTCTTCACCCACAAGTCCTAGTGTGAACCACCTCTCTCTTGACACTCTATCCGCACACTCAAGACCACTGGCTTTGATACCACTTGATGAAGAAGTAAAAAAACTCTGCAAACTTCTCAAACAATTTAGATTACAAAAGACTCAACGAAGAATAATTCCAAAATTGACAATTTCACGTATCGATTTAAATCGATTACAATTGCACTTAATAGTTTACTACAATTGCACAACCAAATCAATAATTTATTCAATTCAAAATTTCATGAAAAATAGCACAATTACAATTTTCAGATCACCTCATCTACTCTCTCACTTCTCTAAATCCTTCCTCTCAATATACATGCATGTATCATTCTTTGACATCCTATCCACTCTGACTGACACCTCCAATTGATTCAGGGTCTGACACCCCTCTTGAACATCGCAATCCCTTTGTATTCTGCTCTTATTGTTCATGTGCTCTAATTATAGCTACATCCCACAACCGTTCACATCTTATGTGGTTGTATCGAATGATCTTTCTCCCTTGCAACATCTCTGACACTCTTATTCCCTTACATCAATGTTTCTTACTCCCACAGGTTCAAGCTTTATCTCTTAGCATATTATGCTTGCACAAAAATCCACTCCTCTACTCATTGTCTCTTGCCACCCATTATCGTCTCCTCTTGGCTGCTCAAGACTTGAAATTTTTTCCCAAATTATGGGTGCCACATACTTTTCTCTTAGGCATGATTGTTTCCATCATAACCTGCTCTATATTTTGATTGAATTTCCTTTCAATTGGCATTGCCTTCACATGCACGATGTGCCCCTCTAATGTGGGCGACTAACATTTCTCCTTCATGGGTTGCAGACTCTACAACTCTTCAATTTCCATTTATTTCTTGCACTCGGCCTATCGATTCCCCTAGCGTGGCATTTTCAACCGCCTCATCCATGTTCCCTTCGCCCCATATTAATCACTTTTTCCTTTGTATGCAAATGTTTTCCCTTCAAATTCTCTTTACTCTTTACTATCAATATTTTAAAAGTTTGTTGCAAACATGGCGCTACATACTCTCTTGTTAAATATGAATTCAAACAAAATAGAATTACTTTCTTTCTATGGGAAGACTTGGGCATCTAGCGTTGAGTGGATCCTTTGGAGTTGTGCAGAGTCTCCTTCCCTTTGTCGCCCCCCTCCTCCCGCCTTCTTTCATAGCTACTGTCCTTTTCACTTGTTATCCAATACTTCAAAAGATATTTTCTAGATTTGAGATGAGAAGATGAAACACCAATGACTTGGCTCTTGAACTACCCCACCTTAATAACTCTTTTCAAACACTTGGTATTCTTCAGTAAACATTCAATCATAATTTGCAAAGAATTAAATTCTTATTTTTTTCCACCATGCCATAAATCAATCGGTGCCAAACTTACATTCTCCACAAGTGGTGTTCAACATCACGTAGCCTCCCCAATTTTCCAATCGAAGTAAAAAGAAAGATTAAACCCTCGAAACCATTAACTATTTGATTTTGAAAATTTCACCATCAATTCTATAAGGGTAATTAAATTATGTCTGTAAAAATTCTTTTCATGAAATTTTACCGAAACAACAATTTTTTTTGGTGATTTTGATCGCTTGTGAACCCGGATGCTCCCGCATCACCTTGGAAACCTCTTCAATGTACCCATTGCACACTAAGCTGTGATTGCTAGTTTTTACTTTTTAATAAAATTTGTTTTACAGCTGATTAATAGGGTGCTCCATTGTAAAACTAGATAAAGATTACTTCTATCCTCCCTATTGAACCTGACTCCACTATCATGTCCTCTCCCTTACAACGAACAAAAAAATATAGCGAAATTGACAACAATAGTTTTTTTAATATTGAATCAAGTAGATTACAAAGAATAAGAGCTACCAACAAGTAGCTAAAAGGAACAAAAACTTACAACCCATAAATATCACACAACCATAGGAGGGTTGTATGTAAACACCCAAACCCAAAACTGTACAATTTTACAAAGCTATACATACAAATCATAAGTTGCACAATTAATCAAAACTATGCATTCATTTCATATACTATACAAATTGACTCTGGTTGAGCTTGTTGTCGGATTGAAATTGTTAAACCTAATCTTTAATTTGTTGAGGTTGTTAGAAATTGACAACAACAGTTAACAATTGTTCAATCGTCTTCAGTGGAATTACGCCTATTTCAAATACGCGTAATTAATGATGTCCCAATGTATCATTATCAAAAGCCACTTCACCATGTCATCCTTCTCAAAACGCGTTTGAATGGGGTAAGGACTAGGATGAATTGTGTGGAGACTACTTTTCCTTTTGACATTGCAGTTAAAGAAAAGACGCCTTTGAAATTTCAATCATTGGTAGAATTCAGAAGTGAAAGCAAGTAGTATAGTGGATGAAATTTCATCATCTGATCATAGTTTGACATAATATATGTAATGTCAACATTCTTTAATAAATACAAATAATTATTGATTATTTTGGGGAAGCATAGTTTGATGAATTTTTTAAGAGTGGGGGAGGATGTTGATAATTAATGTAGGAATTTCTTTCTAATACAAATGTCTAATACCAATATTTTTAGTTCTGCCAAGACATAATATAATGCATCCATTGCATGCAAATTTTTTAGCTAATAGTGACAATCTAACCAATGAACATTTAGAATTAAAAACTTGACCAACAATTCTGTATAGTCTATATTTAATTGTCTATTTTTAAAATTGTTAAAATATTCTTTATCTTTCTTTCTATTGGTTCATGTTGTGAATAATAAGGGAAAAATCAAGATTTTTTTTTTTTTCTAAATTATGTGCAATGAGATGCATTTAATTCATTGAATCAAATTTCAAACCTATTAATGACTTGAATGACATGAACACTATTTTTTTTTTTGTGGGGATGCAGACAACTTTCTTTTTTTTGTATTGAATAAAGCATAAGGAATTACAATGAATAATAAAAGCAGTCCCAAAAGATGACTGCTAAGAGAGAAAACAGCACTAAATTTTTTACAATGTCTCAACAGAACAACCAGTAAGCATCGAGCTTAAGACACCATTGAAAAACACCACAAAAGATTACACAAATACAACTAGGATGCAACAATATTGTGCCACCATTACACTCTGAATCTGAACATGACTTGTAATTGACAAGCACAACAAAGCTCCCCTTCATGGAGCTACAAAAATTGGTGCTTGATCTCTTCCAAACGCTTGCTGAAATATAAATCTTCTGTGAGCCCCCTCTTCAGTTGAGAACAAAGAAAAGTGAGTTGAAACATGATGTCACAGTAAAACTTTAGAATGTTAATTTCACGATGCAAAATATGTTTAGAAAATAGTGTTGAACATCTACTTTTCCATAAATGCAATAAAATACAATACCTCATAGAATTAACAATTATGTTTTTATGCAGTCCAATACCAAAAATAGCTTCTTTCCAACATAAAACATGACCAAAAATAGCAGGGAAATGATAAAAAATTATATTCCATTTTATTTTTGTATGAGGGAAATCCCAAAAGATATGTTTTAAGTTTCCATTGTGTTGACAGAAAGGACATTTGGCTGCTTGTACTCTTAAATGTTTTATTCTATCCCCAACTAGTAGTTTATGGTGCAAAATTTTATAGGCCAACATTTGAGCATTAGCCTCCGTTTTGGACTTCCAAATCTACGCACTTAACATTCTCCATTTTCTTTCATTAAACCTACAATTCCATTTCCTGTTAAGTCTTGGATTCAATTTCAGGCCTGGAAGAAGCTTGAAATATAACTTCTTCAAAGGAAACCATAAGATTCTCTACAGTTTTATCTTTTCTACCTCATCTATTTGGTGGAATAAGTTGGTTCAATATCATGGGAAACCACTTGCAGGGTTTGGTGACATTTGGGATTTTAATACCCTTGATTGGGTTGCCTGGCATGATTCAAAGCAAAACTTCAATTTACATAACAGGTATAAAGGTTTCATGGCCTTTGTGAAATCGTTAGTCCCTATTGAACTCCTCATGAAATCTACACTCTTTTGCATTGCAACTTTTGCAAGGATTGGTTGTGGACATGAGCACTATTACACACATCATAATAAAATTACATGTTGACTTAGAGGTAGTATTTTCCATATTTCATTTAATAATTGGCAGGATGTTCAAACCTTATTAAATAAATATGAGTACACTCATTGATGCATGTTTTATATTTGTCTACCAATGTGTATTAAATATCATAGTAAAATTTATATATCTATAATAAATATCGAAGTAAAATTTATCTATCTAAAATTAATATTTCAATAAAATCTACCCATCTGCATTAAATATTAAGGTAGAGATTTTTAAAAATATACATGTAATAATATAGTTTAGCAAGGAAAAAATTACATAAACATCACATTATCAAAAGGATAAGAAGAAATATATATGTGTGTGTATATACAAATAAAATATGTATATACATAAATAAAATATGTATATAAATAAAACATGGATATATAAATCGAATATGTATGTATATAAATAAAATATAATTATATAAATAAATGTATACAATTATATATAATAAAATACAATTATATAAATAAAGTATGTATATGTATATAAAGTATGAATATATATACACACACATATATAAATAAAATATGTATACATTTTTTATTTAAGGGGTAAACGCTTTTGATCTAGAGCTATGAACCGATGAGGTTACAAACGAGGGACCTCATCCCCAATATAACCACTCAATAATACCACCCCAACGAGGTTTGAACCTTGGTAGCAAGAAAATAACACCACATTTAAACCATCACACCATGTTAATATCAACAAAATATGTATACATTTAAAATGTGTGTATAAATAAAATATGTATATAGATAAAATATGTATATATATGAACAAAATATGTATGTATATAAATAAAATTCAAAATTATATAATTAAAATATATGTAAATATAAATAGAATATATATGTATATAAATAAAATATGTATATAATATAATTTTAAATTATTTATATGCATATTTTATTTATATAGTGTGCATATAAATAGTATATATGCACGTGTGTGTATATAAAATATTGATATATATTATATAAAATATGTATTTACATAAATAAAATATGTATGTATAAAAATAAAATATGTAAGTATATAAATAAAATATATATAAATATAAATAATATATATATAAATATAAATAATATATATAAATATAAATAATATAAATATATATAAATATAAATAATATATATATATAAATATAAATAATATATATATAAATATAAATAATATATATATAAATATAAATAATATATATATGTGCATAAATAAAATGTGTATGTATATAAATAAGAAACGCATTTGCGTTAGGTTTGCCAATTGTGGGGTATGCTTGGTTGTTTTAAACATTTAGTTAATAGAAGCAGTTAGGGGTGTAATGCGATTGTTTGTTGTTGTATAATGTTATTATTATAGTTATACTATTTTGTAAATCTTGTTGAATAGTATCTAGATTTCTATTTAAAAAATAGTGTTATACATATTCAACAAAAAATGTTAGATATAATCTCATCTCGAAGTTCATATACAAATTTATAATAATAGATTTTTTTTATATTATATATAGGGGGGTCACAAAAAGTACCAAAAAGTACAAAAGATCGAAATGTACAGCTCAAGAGAGGCTATGCCTCACATCAGGAGCAACACGAAGCTACATAACAGAGATATAGATACAAAGATAAGAGAAGGCGCCCAAGAAACTAGTGTAAGATATCATCCAGGGTATCAACCCAGGCAGTCCACCCCTTAGCACCTTCCATCCAGACAATGCGTTTCATCTCCTGGATCTGCGCAAGCATGAGGATCTAATCCTTGTTGGAGTTCCTGTTATCCTTCACCTCTTGGGTAAGCATTTTGCATGTCTTCTCGAACATCTGCAGGTTGTCCAGAGTCTGCCTCCAAGCATAGCCACCCTGCATCTCATAGATGAAGAACGTGGCAGAACCGGTCTTCAGGAACCTTTTAAGTTTTTCTTTTTCAATCATCATGGTAGTGCGAACCTGCAGGAAGATTTTAAGAAAAGTGAGTTTTCAAAAGACTCAGTAAGAACTCTGGGGTTGTTTTGATACCTTTCTTCGTTTCTACATTTCCAAATCTGCCACAAAATATTAGAGGAGAGAATTTTCCAAAATAAATTAGAATCTTGCTTCAGCCCATCAATATGCCCAGTGATAATTTCAAGAATGTTAAAGATCAAAGGATAAGTGATGCCAAACATAAGCCAAATTTCCTTAGCAAATATACAGTCAAGAAGAATGTGTCTACCAGTCTCGGGTAACCTGCACAAGATTACAATATTCAGTCGCAGAATTATCTTTTCTAATAGGGAGCCTATCAAGAATCAAAAGCCAGTTAAAACATTTAAGCTTAGGTTCAGTAGGACCTTTCCAAAGAATCTCAAAATACTTCTTCCAAGAGCGGCGTCAGGGTAGAGTACCAGACGGTGTTAATGTGATCAATGATGGCATCAGAATGCCCAATAATATTGTAAATATTCTTAGCTTTGATTTTGGATAAAATGGTCCCATCCGGCCATTTACTGCATAAAAATCTATGAGAATCCAGATGACAAGAAGTCGGGAGGTCTTTGGTGGCCTTGAGAACCAAATTATAGGTCTTCTTCTGGGAGACGGGGATGTCAAACTTGTTTCTGAGATCCTCCCAACCGATTAATCTGTCATGTTCAAAGAGGTCAGCCAATTGAGAGATGCCTTTATTAGACCAGTGTCTAGCAGAGCAGCCCTGGGAGAGGGCGAGGGGTTTGCCAGAAGAACGTAAGTTCCACCAGATGGACCTTTCACCGTAAAGATGATTATCATCATGGAAGGTCGCGTTAGTAACATAATTCCTCACATGGTCCCAAGCTTTCCAAATGGATCTAAAAATAGCCGATCCTTGAACAAGAACATGAAAGTTACCAAGGACAAGATCATTGAACGAAAGATTCTTCCATGACTTAGCATTCTTGGGGAATCCCCTTTCAATGTTATTCCTAACGAGGACCTTCCAAGGATCATCGCCATCAAGAGAGTGAAAGATCCACTTGGCGGCCAGGGCAATCCCTTGGAGCTTAAGATCCTTCAAGCCAAGACCCCCAAGGAGTTTATTAGTATGGCACCACTCCCATTTAATAGCATGCATTTTTTTATTACCTTTACCATCCGACCAGAGAAACTTCCTGACAACCTTTGGAATCTCTAAAATTTGATAATTACTGAACATCCAAGCAGAGGAATAATAGATATTATAAGAGGAAAGAATTTTTTGGCAGACTTGCACTCTGCTAGCCAAGGACAAAGCTCTGTTGTGCCACTTATTCAGCTTCTTAGTGATTTTTTCTTTGACCCACGACCACATATCCTTAAGGGAAGAATCAATAGAGAAAGGTATGCCAAGGTATCTCACAATTTTGTGCGGGCCTCCCCACTGAAAGTCATAATTTTTAAACCAGTCAGGGGGCTGCTCATCCCAACCAAGGCAGATAGATTTGAGGTGGGATAAACGAGCACCAGAGATCTTGCAAAAAAGGTTGAGCTTGTAAGTCAGAGCCTCAAAGTTGTCAACCATGGCTTCAAGGAAGATAGCAGTGTCATCAGCAAATTGGCAGTTAAGAAGCTCTTCATTGTTAGGGAGAGATATGCCCCTGAGGGGCAGGTGAGATAGAGCTGTCTCTCAGAATGTAGTACAGGGCTTCAGAAGCAATAACAAAGAGGGCAGGGGCCAAGGGGAAACCTTGTCTGATGGACCTACCAAGGGGAAAAGAATCAGAAAGGGAGCCATTCACGTCAACCTGGGCAAAGGCATCTTTGAGTAAAATATTAACAGAATTGCAAAAATTCCTAGGAAAACCGAAAGCCTCAAGCATCATGGAGATGAAATTCCATTCCACCCTGTCATAGGCTTTTTCGAAATCCAGAAGAAACATGGAAAAGTTTTGCTGGGAAAAGTTGGCCCACTTCATGGCTTCCCAACTGGTGATTAGGTTTTCAAGAATATATCTTCCTTTAATGAATCCAGTTTGGGTAGAGCAAACAAAGTTGGGCAGGATATTCTCAATTCTCAGAGCCAGGATCTTGGCGAAGATTTTATAGGAGACATTGAGGAGATTAATAGGTCTCCAGTTCTTGATGAGCGCTTTGTCCCCTTCCTTGGGTAACAATTTAATAATACCCCTATTGATGGAGCTACCCAGGGAACCCCTAACAAGAGCTTCAGAGTAAATATCAAGAAGATCTTGGCATATCCACTCTATATTAGCCTTGTAGAACTCAACCGGGAGACCATCAGGGCCAAGGGCCTTGTCATTATTAAGAGAGTTAATGGATTTTTCAATTTCCTCCAAGGAGATATCTTTAGATAGCAGGTTGGCATCTAAAGTGGAGATCCTGTTAGGGATGAGGGAACAAACTTGATTTCTAAGGGAGGAAGCCTCCTTCGAATCCTCAGAAGCAAAAAGATTTTGATAAAAATTAACAAAGGCCTTTTTGATGTTGTCGAGGTCAGTTATCTCATGATTATCAACTATAATTCTTTCTATAGTTTCATTAGACTGCTTTTGCTTGATGAGGTTAAAGAAAAATTTAGAGCCCCTATCACCAAACTGCAGCCAGTGCACACGGGATCTGATCTTGGCGCCTTTGGCTATAACCTGTTGGTGCTGTCTAAGAGCTTCCTTAGCATTGACAACATGAGAGCTGAGATCATACTCCGAAGGATTGGCTTGGATGTTGGATTCAACAATCAGAAGATCGAAGGAGAGATTTTTTTCAACGAATCTATAATCTTTGGCCCTTTTTTCCCAATGGTTTTTAAAAGATTCTGCCAGGCGAGAATGTTCAAGTTCCATCTATCCAAATGAGAGTTGGTAGGAAAGTTATTCCTGTTGATGAGTTTAATGATATGGATGGCAGCAAGAGTATCATCATATTTAAGGAGATTAGTGTTAAGGAAAAACTTGGGATTGGAGCCTTTGCTGCGAATAGGGGAGCTGTTAATTCTAACACAGGTGGAGATAGGGTGGTGATCGGAGAGGGAGGTGGGGGTAATGAGGACAGAGTGGCCGAGATTATCAAGGAGAAAAGAGAAGAAGTTTTTATTAGCATAGAAACGGTCAAGTCTGGAGTAAATTCTAGAAGGACCCTGTTGGAAATTGCACCAGGTGTGCCAAATGCCAGGGTTAGAGTCCTTAGTACCAACCAAGGGATCAAATAATTGTTTAGAATTTTTCATTCTATTCCAATGCACTTTTTCCAAGTCTTTCCAGACAAATGGAAGGCCTCCAATTTTGTCCTCCTGGGATTCAATCATGTTGAAATCCCCCCCCACAATCTAGGGGATATTAGGGAGAGCAGCCAACCAATCCCAAAGTCTCGCTCTCTCCTTGAAATCATTTGAGGCATAGATAGAGCATATGCCAAAGATATTGTTATTGAAATTAAAGGTAACCCACACTTCTCTGCTACAAGGGGAAAGCCCATTGCCAGTGATATAATTCTCCCATCTCCTGTTGATCAGAAGGGCGACCCCACCCCTACCTCTAGGGTGGTTGGTGTAAAGCTTGATGGCATCTTTCCACAAAAAGTTGAGGTTGGCATCCAGAGCGTACCCAGTGGCTTTAATCTCCTACAGCATCAGGAAGTCCATGGATTTACAGGTATCAAGATACCGTTTAATGACCCATCTTCTGTCAGGGGATTCAAGCCCCCTAATATTCCATGAGACGCAATTCATAGGGAAACATGCGGGGGGGAGAAATTTTTAGAGGACCCCACAATTGGGGCTGTATCATTACTCTAGATGTCACCTATCACTTTTCTGGATGGGTTCTTATTTTTGGAGCCTAAACGTCTCCCCCGTCGTTTAGAGGTGGGGAAAGCATCCTTTAGTTCGTCATCATTATTTGAAACATCAGGGGATAGGAAATCCAAGTCCATAGTATGCCTCAAAGGGTGTATAGCCGAAATCAAGGAGGAAATGCTGGCAGGGATGACTTCAAGCAAGCAATCATCACCAAGCTCATGGAAGATTTTAGGGGGGAAGCTCTGGGGAGGAGCCGGGTCAGAGCACCTGACAGAACGATCCATGAGGGTCAAGCAAGAGGGGGCAAAGCTATTTAGGATTTCTTTGGAGGCGGTCACGACAAAGTTGTTCACAAAGGAGGTAGGCTGAGGACATAAGGACAGGGAGTCCTCTAAAGAGGTGTCAGAATGCTTATTGGTCCTCCGTCTACGCTTGTTGGAGGTTTTTTCCACCGTTAGGGGTCTGACATTTTGAGCAACAATCGCAAGGGGTAAAGAATCAGTCGAGAGAACATCAGGGGAAGGGACAAGAGGGGTGGATGGGGTGTTGGAGGCCAAAGGGGGTGAGGGATTAGCGGGCACAACAGAAAGAGGGGTTTTGTTCTCCGAGGAATCCGTGTTAGGGTTAACAGCAGCCGAAGAATTTTGAAGAGGTGAGGGCTTAGCCGGCAAGGGCTTTTTCCTAAGGATGGGATAGTCCTTCCTCAGATGCCCCTCTCTCCTACACAGGAAGCACACATTCAGACCCCCGAGAATATCAATGGGGCAAGCAAAATTGTTATCAAAAATACAAATGTTAATCTCAGACAGAATTTCATAGCCCGGATTCAATGAAATAAGAACTCTGGCATCCATATGAGGGACCAATCTGACAGTGTCATCCATTCGGATGACTTTACCAAGTGGATCAAGCAGTTGAGGGAGAAAACGCCATAGAAATGGCGGGATCTGTTTGACCAAAATCCAACGAGGGGCTGAGAGTGCAAGGACTTCCTCATGTATGGCCTCAAGAGACCAAGCCAGGGCGCGAAAGGAGGTAGAACCCATGGTCCAGTATTGTTTTTTAAGAATTTCAGCCTAGGCTTCATGATTAGCGAAAAAAATAACAAACAACCCTTTATGTATTTGTCTACAAAAAGAAATGTGAAAACCAAGTTTCAGGTTCCAATAGTTATGGAACCAGTCATCAAGAAATTTTCTGGGCGGACATTTATCCACTTCAATACCAGAGAAGAAAATAGCAGAATTCCTTAGCCTATTTTTTCCCTACCAATTTCAATAAGCATTTCTGGATTAGGAGAAACAACGAAAGGTAAGGGAGCAACCCCACAGTTCTTACCGGCTTTGCAAGCTTCATTAGGGTTCGAGAGGGTAAACCTTGTGCTCGCGTTGATGGAGATACCAGACTTAGCCACTGCCTCGGAGAACGATTTGGGCCTTGAATGCGAGGGGTTAGTTTCAGGATTATCTATGCAAGGAGTGTCAGAGGCCATAGATGCCCTAGGCACATCCGAGGAGGAAATAGGGGGTACAGCCTCTGCTGAATGGCAGAGGGAAGAGGAGGAGGATTCATTCATCATAAATGCATTTAAATGACTAGACTAAAAAAAGGAGCGAGCACACCTGTTGAGTCACCGAATTTCGCCAGATTTCGAGGAGCGTTCAAAAATTTTTAGAATCGAGCCAATAGATTCTCAAATTCTTAATCTTTTTATTTTATCACTTAATAATAGATTTTGAAAAAAAATATGTCAGTAATATAATCTTTCTTTATATTGATAAAAATAAAGAAAATTTCATATTTTTTTCTAAAAAATATTGTTTAAAGACCATTCCAATAAGAAATCATAAAAATGTTAGAAATTCTTAGATGATTTAATTAAAAAGATGTCAAAATATAACAAATATATATTTCAAAACAAATAGTGTGCAACATTATAAATGACAAAATACTTCGACACTTTCATATACCTTCTCCATATTTGATAAGTCTAACACTGCCAATGTTGATGCCATCTCCCTTGAGTATATCAATGCTTTTGAAATGCTTAGGCATCAACTTCAAAAAAATATTTGTAGAATTCTCAAAGGCCTTCCATATTTGTTTCGCAGGAACATTCAACTCAGCTTTCCAACTAACAGTTTTGGCCATCTATATCTTCTTCACTAATCCCTCTAACAAAAGCAAAGGATGGGGTTGAGGTGTGGCTTAAACGGCCTTATAAAGCATTAAAGTGTATGAGTAGCACTATCAAGTGTTCACCTGGTTTTAATAATAATTTCCCATTTAACATAACTAGTGCTTCAACAACTCATCCTTGAATATATATAACATTTGTGGTACAACATTGTAGGGGATTGAATGGATGTTAGGATAAAAGAAACAAAAATATACTTGTATTTAACCTAAATTGCTAAACAAACTATGAAGGGCAATGCATCTGTACTGTAATTTGGGATCCAAAATCATTTTGGCGATGGAAATTTAGACAAAGAACTTTAGATTAGGTGGTGCTTTCCATGTTTAGACTGGTTGCCTATTATAAATCAATAATTTTTTCTGTACGAAACAAATCAAAGTCAAGGAAGGCTTTGAATATGGTCGTCCAATTGATTTTCCATTTGACAATAACAGGTCTTGCTCACCATGTGATTTGTAGCTTCTACGTCCTACAAATTTCAAAGACTTCACAACCAATTATATAAATAACTTTTCTGTATATATATAATATGTATATAAATAAAATATGTATAAAATATATAAAATATGTATATAAATAAAATATGGATATATATATGTAAAATATAGATATAATATGCTCAATAAGGATTATGCACTTCTGAAATGTCACAAGCCTCTACAATTTCCATAGCTCTTGTGGCTCCTGCATCTACCTCCCATGCCAGGCCTCCATCGCGAGTATGCTCTTCATTGGTGGAAGACTCCAATCCCAACATGCCTTTTCTCCCTGTCACGGAAGGGGTTTTACTGATAGGGAAGGATTTACAGGCCTCAATACCGCCAATGGTTTGCCCTAGAACGACTAGGGTTTTGGAAGACCAATGCGCTGTTAATTCTTGCTTGGGCGACTCAACAACTCACCACCCTGTTGATGGCTCCCAGGGGTCAGCAAATTCAAAAATTGGGCAAAGTTTTTCTTTTCGTGATATTCTTGTTGGCTTGAATCAAAGGAAAATTTTTAAGTCTACTTCTTGGGATGCTTGCCCTTTGAAGGAAAACTAAGCTTCAATTGAGCATGGGACCCCAAGAACTACCCCAAAACGTGCATCAGGAAGGCATCCTCCCCTCTTGTATTGGTTTTTTCATAAAAGTAAAGAGGAGGTTGACGCTAGTGAACAATATTTTGCTTCCAATGGATTGATTGGCCAGTTCAATCGCCTCTGGCCAAAATTACCAGATTTGCATGAATGGATCTCATCAACATGGCTTCCCACTCTCAAAGGTAATGTAGAGGTTTACCCTTGTGCTCAAGGGTTTTTTTATTGTGGTGTTTGATTGCATTCAAGATAGGGATGTCATACTACAAGAGAAATGGAGCTGGGGGAAAAGCATACTCCTTAAACCATGGTTTCCATATTTTAACCCTGCTACAACAACTTTCACTATAAAGCCTGTATGGATCTGTCTTCTAAATCTTCCATTGCAATTTTGGTTTGTGGATTGTTTTCATGCGATTGGAGATTCTTTGGGAAGCTTCCTTGTAGTGGATTCAAACACAACTAACTTCGTCCACACAACTTTTGCTCACATCCTTGTAGACATTGATGTCACAAGTGATCTCCATGCTGATATCACATTCAAGTTTGTTGACTGCAGCTAGATGCAATTGCTAGATTATGAAGGTTTACCCTTCTGATGCAAGAAATGTTTTGAAACAGGTCATATGGCCAACTCCTACTCTAGAATCATCAAAA
>VDFB02051042.1:65691-76146 GCA_007258455.2 Sequoia sempervirens
GTAATTGGCATAGCAATTTAGCATTTGTAGTGCATAGCATTCTTATAGGCTAGACTTAGGTGCTTTATAGGGATAGTCTTGAGGCATTTGCAGAAAGTTTGAAAAGATGACTACCCCAATTAGGTTAGTGTCACACAAGTCCCAGATTGCCTTCCTAGGAGAGATTTATACCAGGTGCATAAAGAGAATGATGAAGAACAAGCATTCACTATCCATCATAGCCATAAAATGGGTCTTGGGACGGGATTTCCTCAAGTATAAGGACAAGTATCGAGTTAACACTGACATGTGCTCACACTTTGTGGCCTCCATGTTAGATATAGGAATTCCTCGGCCATTAATTCTTCATCTGGTGAAGGATATTTTCCCCAAGAAATACCTGAACGACCTCAGTGAGGTTGTTGCAAATGTTGCATATGGTGGGGGAATTCCAACTACGAAAGTGACCTCCGCGAGTAGGTTTATATAGAAGAGGATGTGGTCTCACCAAGTGGCTGCCATTTCCTTCGAAAGGACTTCCCACCCTCCGGATGTGAGATGAGCATAGCCACTGCGCCTCCCACTTTTCCACATCTACAATGATGACATTGATGGTATACTTCAAGAACTTGGTGTTCCCTTCGCCTGCCTTTGCTCCGTTCGATGATGTTGTTGTTGTTGTTGATAATGCCCCTGTCAGAGGGTCACTCGAGCCTGCCAGGATGTTGTGGAAGAACTTACCATTGACGAGGATGTCTATTGTTGTTGCTCACGCTGTGAACTAAAGGCTTCTAGACTTGTGCTTTTTCTTTTGCTTTCTGAAACTCATAGTAATTAGCTCATTTTTTGTATACATGCCTAAAAAAGGCTCTTCATGAAATATATAAAAGAAGCATAATAGACATATACACTTTTGGAAATGTGGCCTTATGAGCCATTTTGAAAATGTAAATATCAAGCATATATAATGAAAATATATCCTTATATAATCATCTTGTTGTCTCCTTTTGGATTCTGCAACTGGGTTATTTTTTCCTTTTTCAACATGTATGTATGAATTCAGTTTTGCATGTGGGTGCTTAATTTTTTGCTCTGTTCAGCTATGAATTTATTTCCCTTATTCTCTGCAATAATAGGCCACGTGTTTCTTTCCGCCACAAACCATAGAATAAAATAAAAAGACCAATCAACAAAACAAAAAGGGAAAGAAGGGAAAAGCATATTTACATATTTTACATGGGTATGGAAAGAAAGCTTAATTGAATAATTTCAAGTGAATTTCATTGACCGGAATTCCCAACGCTTCTTTATCCATAGTTTCTAACTCATATGCATTATGCTCCTTGCATTGATTTATTTTGAATGGGCCTTCCCAGAGGTTGTTGAACTTCCTGTGTAGGCCCGACTTTGCTACCCTTTCATTATATTTTAGCACCAAGTCTCTACACTTTAGGCCTTGGTCGGATGCTCTTTTGTGAAACCAACTTTTAACCACTTGTTGGTGGTTGGTCATGGTTGTTAGGTACTTTTCCCTTTTCTGTTATACTTCTAGTAACTCAACTAACTACACCTCCATTGTTACATTTTGTTCTACTTCGAGAGATTTTAGCAATTGCAGTGCCGAAATCTCTATAGAGATAGGCAATAACACCTCTTTTCCATAAACTAGCTCATATGGTGAAGTCTTGAGGACTTGCTTTGGAGTTATGTAGTTTACCCAGAGTGTTTTTCAAAGATATTTGTGCCACTCTCTTTGATATTCCAACCCAATTCTTTTGAGAAGTTGGACCAAATTCTTGTTTGTTGATTTGGCCAAGCCATTCCCCTATGGGTAATAGTTTGATGATGTTTTAAGGAATATTCCATGTGTAAGTGTGAATTGACTTATCTTGGAGCCTAAGAAAGCTTTAGCATTGTCGGAAATGATATTCTTGGGTGGGTCAAATCTTGTCACCAGTCCCTATAGGAAATCCACTATCTACATCTTTGTCGTATTCTTGAGTGGCATGGCCTCGATCCATCTCGTGAAGTAGTCTATGGTTGTTAAGATCCATTCATGTCTTGCACTAGAGGTTGGGTTGATCATTCTGATGAAGTCTAAACCCCATTGCACAAATGGCTCATGAACCACTATCAGATTGAGAGGAATTGTGAAATTCTTCTTCCAGTGAAGAACTTACATTCTTTGCAAGTTTTCACCAAGGAGTAGGAATCATTGAATAGCGTCGGCCAAAAGTACCTCGCACACATGATCTTGATGGCGGTGGTTTTTGCAGAGAAATTCCTACCTGTGGGATTGTTGTGGTAAGTTTCAAGGATCCTTCTTGCTTGCTCTGTGGTAAAACATCACAATAGAACACTGTTGAAATTTATCTTGAACAGGATTCCTTCGATGAGCATGAATCCACTGTTTTGTAGCCGGTAGAATCTCCTCTTCTGAGAAGGAAGGCCTAGTGGATACTTTCTTGTATACATAAACCTTACTCTATTTTCCAACCAACAACCTTTAGACTCTGACTCGTTTGTTAGGACTAGTTCTAGTTGCTCTTCTTCAGGGGTCATTTCTTCCTCATGTGCAAGATACTCTCACAATCCTCTTCCCCGAACAATCTTGGTAGGCTTGACCTCAATGTCATACTCAAGGATGTTGGTGGTCTAATTATCTCTTTTCTCAGTGATTTCTCCTTCCATGATATATTCACACACACTATAATGTGCAACATAGACAATCACCTTATTGCAGGAGATTAGGTGTTGAAACTTCTTGGGCCCCTTAACTATGGCAAACGCCTGCCTCTCTACAAAGTTGTAGTTTGTTTCATATTCCTTTAGGGTCCAGGAATGAGATGCTATCAGATTCTCTCCCTTTCCCTTGTTATCTTTTTGAGTTAAGACTATAGAAATGCTTGACTTGCTACTGAATACATACATTATAAAGTCCTTTGATAAGTTTGGATTAACCAGAATAGGAGCAGAAGAGATAACATCCTTGACTTTCTCAAAAGATTCTTTGGCTTCTTTTATCCATTTAAATATTTGTTCCTTCTTAAACATTAGGCTAATTGGCCTGATTATTCCTGCAAAATTAGAAATAAAATTGTTAACGAAATTTACCTTCTCCAAGAAGGATTGAATTCCCTTCTTGTTGACCGGGAGAGGAAGCTCTTTGATTGCTTTCACCCACTCAGGATCAATTGAAATTCCTTTTTTGATACTACATGCCATAGTAATTTTCCTTGCAATACTCCAAAGACACATTTTTTGGGGTTCAGGGATATCCCAAACTCTCAGAATTTCTTGAAAAGCATCTCAAGGTGATCAAAATGATCTTCCTTGGACTTGGAGAACACCATCAAATCATCCAAATAGATTAGGATAATCTTGTTTGTTAGTGCATTGAAAGCGATATCCATTGCTCGCTGGAAGGTAGCTATTGCATTAGAGAGGCCAAATGACATCTTAGCGTATGCGAATGTTCCCCACTTGGTAGTGAACGTTGTCTTATGTTGATCCTCCTCTTTGACCTAGATCTGATTGTAATTAGAGAATCCATCTAACAGGGAAAACATCTCCAACCCTACCACCATTTGTAGGATTGAATCCATTGAAGATAGTGGGCAATGATCCTTCAGGGATGCTCTATTTTGGTCTTGAAAGTCCACACATAGGTGAATATCTCCATTCTTCTTTAAGACTAGAACCAAATTTGATACCCACATGCAATGCTTGATTTAGAAGAAAATTTGTGACTAGATTAGCTTTGTTAATTCTTGCACCACTAGTGCCTCAATCTTGGGATTGACTGGCCTTTGTTTTTGGCAGACAGGCTTTGCACCTTCTGTTAACTCTATTGTGTGTTGAATGATATCGGGATCATATCCCTTAAGGTTATCATATGACCAAGCCACCACTCCCTATTTATCACAAAAGTCGATGAGCCTTTCTTTATCGTGATGTGGGACGTCCTTCCCGACCTTGAAATTTCTTCCATCTCTGACTTGTAAGTCCACATAGTCACTTTTGTCTGCTACAAACTTTCGTTTGTAATTTTTTGCATCATCACAATCGAAAGGTTTTTGAGAGTGACCAATCATTTTGGAAGCTTGTTGGATTTTAGCTGGATGATCTATCCTTCATTGGCTTCAGCGATCTTCGTTTGAAGCTGGTCAGTAAATTCACCTGACTGCTCGATGAACGAGACAATGTGTTCATCGTTGTCAAACACCTACCAGCTTTGTTCATTGTTTAGAATCATTGGTTAGACTATTACTTGTACAAATTTTTTGTTGTGAATGAGATAGGAGGTAGGATCAAATTGAGATTCTATTGATGCCATGCGATTTGTATTTGCATTATGTTCTCGGGGCACCGTCTGAATGTTGAAGGCTTCAAAACCCTTAATCAGGTCCCAAAATCGATGTATGTAGGATCACATGTGGACATTCTTTGCCACAAAGATACCTCAGACTTGATTGACTACTAGTTTAGAATATTTAAACACCATTAATTTCTTAATGCCCATCTATTCCACAAGGATGATACCTTGCACTAGTCCTTCGTATTTAGCTTCATTGTTCGAGCAAGCAAATTGGAAGCTAAAAGACCTTAGTGTCCTTTCATTATGTGGGGATATTAAACATATCCCAGCTCCCATGCCATTCTTGCATCTTGCTCTGTCAAAGTGCAATGTCCACAGTTATGAGGCTTAATCACCTTCAGATTCTTTGACGACCTTCAGGAGCACTTAATCTTCATCATAGATGACATAGGTGCCTAGTCTAGTAGCATGGTAGTTGTCAAAGGGGTCGGTATCTATATGTTCACTTAGGAGAACATCTTCTTGATCATTCTAGTCTCTCGACACTTTTTCATCTTCTAGAAGTTCAATGCAATACATTTCTTGCTTGGTAATAGAGGTATGCATGGCTTCAAAATTGATCATGGCTTCATTGGCTACATGTTCCAAATGTAAAGCTTTGGATTTTATCATCTTCGCAGCATGCTTGGTTCTAAGGATCAAATGTGACCAATCCAGGGATAGATATCCTCCCACCTTTGAAGTAAATTCTCAGGATATGTAGAGGCCGAACATGGGGGCAACATCTATGATCACAATGTCTTGTGGCACTGTGATACTAGGGAAAGTGAATAAGGTCAAGAGGAGTGCTTTAATGATGCCTACAATTTTGACTCAATTTCCATCAAGTTGCATCACTTCTCTTTTTAAGGGTTCATAGTTGAGTTATAAAGCTTCAGATATTTGTTTAGGCATAACTGTGGTGCTAGCACCATAATCAATCATGGCATTGTGTAATAATTTATCCCCTATAATGAGAGTTAAGAAGAAGGGTTGAGGCTTCGGCTTATCTCTTTCTTCAAAAGGGGATTCTGTTGTGTTGTTTGTAAGAACTTTGGTAGAAAATGTTTGATCAACAACCCTTACTTTGGGCAACTGTTCCGTTGGCGTTGGGCTTAGGTCCTCCCAGAGAGCCTTCTGTAATAGAATTTTCTATTCTGAGATGGCTAGAATATCACATAGAGACATAGTAGCAGATGATTTCTTCAATTGTTCCACCACATTGCAAGGTGGTGGATTCAGAGGTTTCTGCTCCTTTTCTCTTGTTATAACAATTTCCTTCTATAGCTGACATTGTGGCACTGCTACAGAGGTACTAGGTATCTGGTCAGGAGTACCTTTAGGTTGCATAATGACTAGTTGTTGGACAACTAGCTCGCTCATAAATCTCCTCTTTGAGTGAGTGTTGTAGTCAGATTGTGCTCGCGTGTTTTAGATGTGGATACATCATTAGAAAACACCGCTTCTTCTTCTTCCATCCATGAGAAGAGTGTGTGGTCGAAATTGATGTCTGCTTCTTGCTCTAGTGACATCCCTTGCATTTGTGTGGTTAGCACTACATTGACCATTTTCAAAGAGGTATACACATAGCTTCTAGGATCTAATGTCATAGCTTGGCTATGTTGTTCCACTACCTTTTGTTGTAGGTTGTCGTGCAAGAAATTTTGAGGCATATGTGAATTGCTACAAGGGAAACACTAGGGATTGGTGTCATCCGCTAAGTTGTTTTGTCCTGCAGTCAACTCTCTGCTCGAGCTTAAGTTAGTTCTCTATAGTGGAGAAGGTACCGGTACCATTTGATTTGTTGTTTGTTCCAGTGGATTTGTGCGAGTGCCTCCTTGGAATTAGTTTTGTTGGTAAGAGGATCTTTCACCTTGATAATTCTGATAGACATGCTTCAGAGGTATGGCTTGGTTGCACTTGATAACAATTATCTCATTGACAATAGTCTGCAACATATCCTTGAATTCGTTCATCTCTTCCTTTGAAGAGCCGAATGTAGAGGTAGCATTCTGCGGCATGCTCGGATACGTGTACATGGATTGAGGAGGAGTTGGTGCACTAGTAGAAGGCATCTCTTGAGAAGGAACTGATATTTCAGGGAATATAGGAATGATGGGTCAAGGCGGCAATTTCTCAATGTCTATCAAATTGTTCTCCGCTTTAATAGCGATGTTATGTGTCTGGTACTATGGTTCTGCTGAGAGACTAGATCATCATTGAGATGTCGGGATTGATGGCCTTTAGATAGAAAATGAATGCCAGATCCAGTAGCTGGTGAATATCAATTTGGATTCTCTACCAACTCATATGGAACTGAGCATTGAAGTCAACCATGGCTTCACGTGGGGCCCGCTTTATGACTAACAACTGATAATATAGTGATGATCAATCTCCTTAATTCGAGAACCTCTGATAGAAAGGCTCCCCAAGCTCATCCTAGTTACTAATAGTATTTTCTTGTAATGTGTGGTACCAATCCAATGCCTTGCCCCTGAAAGAGGTGGCAAGCAGCCTTAACACCACATTTTGGGTAGTTACCCCATGTACTAGGCACACATCTGTAACATCTTGCAAATGTTTGGATGATGTTCTTGAGCCGTCTCTGGTGAACTTAGGTATAGCCTTTAGGGAAGAAACTAGGATAGTGGCACAAACGATAGGTATGACAAACCTTGCACATGGGCAAGAAACAAAAATGTTACGAATGATGGTGTCATTGATGCCAAAGTTGTCATCAGTGCCCCTCAGCAAAACACACCCACACCACAACAACAAATCCAAAACCATCAAAACAACCATCAAGTGAACACAACAACACAACAACCAAACAATGAAGTGATCAATAATGTTAATGAAAAAAGAGGATCACCCCAACGAAACAAGAACTTGACCAAGTGGAAGTACACCGCCCTTGGGGAACCACTCGAAGTCATTATGAAGAAACTAATAAATGAAAACCTCATCAAGATTCCTGCCTATAAGAACTACCAAGAACCAGATGTAAAACCTCCTTGGTACAATGAAAATAAGCTCTGTGACTTCCACACAATCAAAGGACACACCACTAACAGTTACATGAGGTTAAAGAACATAATCCAAGACCTTATTGATCAAAGAATCATAAATGTGGAACAACCGACAGGGAATCAGGATCTCAAAATATATACGAATATGATGCCTAACTATAAGGGGAACAATAACACTGATAAGGGGAAAGGCACCTTCAAAAACATGAATCATGTGTATGAAACTGTCATCACTTCCCTAGATGAACATTGTGCAGTAATCACTATCAAAGGAGCTTAGGCTTATTGTGGAGTCACCACAAAAGGCGGAAAAGTCACTATCACAAGATCATCTCAACCAAACAGAACTTTCATGTCTAATTCAAGATCTTTTCCCAATGGTTACAATGTCCTTGGTCAGCTAAAAAGAACCCCAACACTAATCTCTATCATGGAGTTATTAAAAATCTCATCCACCCACAAGAAAATCCTTGAGGAAGCATTGGCTTCATCCACCGTCCCCGCAGATCTTGATGCAAAACAATTCCAAGCTATGGTTGGAAACATCATTACCCCGAATCTCCTTACATTCTCTGACCAATATTTTCTGCTCAACCATCTCATAACCATGCACTCCATTTAGAGGTCCTAGTACAAAAAATAAAGTCAAGCAAGTCTTGGTGGATGGAGGTGTAGGCTTGAATATTTGTTCCCTCAAGCTCATTAAGAACCTAAAAATCTCAGAGAATTCCATTGACAAAGGTAAAGGTATTACAATCAAAGTATACGATGATAAGAAAAGAGTGTCCCAAAGCACAATCCAAATCCCTATTCAAGTAGGGCCAGCTATCATGGAAACCACCTGTCAGGTCCTAGACCTTGACTTGCCTTATAACATTCTCCTAAGACGTCCATGGATCCATGCAATGCAAGTAGTAGCATCAACCTTCCATCAATATGTCAAATTCACATATGAAGGACAAGAGGTCACCATCCATGGGTATCCTGAACCATTCTCCTACTGCAAAAGCCTTGAGGAAAAATACTACAAAATACCTCAAGTGCCTAAAAATGATGAAGGCCCATCAACACCGTACATTGATCTAGCCACTCTCAGCTCCACTTCTGTGACAGAGACACCTGTCATTCCTGCCATCCCCACCATCTCTGATATCAAAGTCATCATCCAGGATAACAGTTGCAAAAATTATATGATTCCCAAAAATGCCTTTGTGGTAGGAGAGTTACCACAATCTCCCAAATCACGAGGACGTCTGTAATCAAATGAAGCCTCCACATCCCAAACATCCCCTGAATATCCCAACTTCAAAAGTTGGGGGGATCTCGGCCAAGAAGTCATAGAAGAGGACCCATCTCATCTCCTATACCAAGATAATAGACGAATAGCTGATCTACCAATGGATGACAAAAGTAAAGGTTTGTAAATGATGCTTGCAATGGGCTATGATAGAAACAAGAAACAGGAGCAAAAAAAAATGGGCTTATAATACCCCTCATTCCTAAGACGTGAATGAGAAATGTTGGCCTCGGATGTACCCCTCTGAGTATAACCATGCATGGACGAGGTCCCCCAGTTAAAGCAGTCAAAACTCGCCATGAACCAACACCAGCCGAGCTTCGCTTACGTGTATCCACTGGCCGTGTCTTAGATAATTTCACTTTTGATATAACTGATGTGTGTAGTAGCAGTGATGATGAGGATCCCATAACCAACGTACCCAGGCTCTTTGAGGATACCACCCTTCTCATGATTAGTACCCTATCTTATAAGTTTGAAAACAAAAACCATGAAATTCGTCTAGTTTACCCCCAACTCATCGATTATGACCAACGAGGACCACTAATTCTTGACACATTCGAAAACAATGAGGTGCTCTCAGAATTCATGGGACTATGGGATAATATCCCATATGGTGATCACAAAGCAGGATTCATCATTGAGCTAGATACACAGGCCTATTATGGGGAAACGATTGAATCCCTCAGTCACAAAAGTGAGAAATTAAGAATAGTATCTAAGTCCTTGAGTGAAAACCACACTTGGCACTCTCCGACACGAAAAAAGTAAAAAGAAAGGACACATCTAATGGTGAAAACCTCTTTGAGGCACCTGAGGATGGGGGATTCAATCTTCCTTTTAGAGCTCTTCATTAGGAAAAATCAGCACTCCTAGCAGAAAAGCGCAATCGAGTTAATCTAGGAATGGAGCAAACACCACACATCACATTCTATGCAGTCATTACTATCAGAGGAACAAGAACTCCTAGCAGCCTTCTTGAGAGAGAGATAGGTAAACTTTGCATGGAGCTACACAGACATGCTAGGGCTCGACCAAAAAATTGTAGTTCATCACCTAGCAATATATACTGAAGCAAAACCTATCTGATAAAAACTCAAGAAAATGCGCCCTCAGATCGCCATACTAGTCAAAATGGAACTAAAGAAACTATTGGATGTAGGATTCATTCTACCAATTGACTACCCTGAATGGGTATCAAATCTGGTTCTAGTTTCAAAACCAGATGGGGGCATCCGAATCTGCACAAGTTTTAGGGACTTGAACAAGGCATGTCCAAAAGATGATTTCCTGTTGCCCAATATTGACATGATCGTAGACATGACGGCGGGACACGGAATGCTTTCCTTAATGGACGGTTTCTCGGGATATAACCAGATAATGATTGCTAAAGAAGACCAACACAAAATGTCCTTCACTTGTCCATGGGGGACTTACTACTGGAATATGATGCCATTCAGCTTGAACAATGTAGGAGCAACATACAAAAGAGCCATGATGTTAATCTTCCATGACATGATCCATAAAACTGTCAAAGATTATTTCAATGACATACTAGCCAAATCCAGAAAGAGGAAGGATCACATAGCAACTTTGAGTAGTATTTTTGACAGGCTTGAGGAATACAAGGTCTGATTAAATCCAAAGAAGTGTGCCTTCGGCATACAATCAAGAAAGTTGCTAGGATACATAGTGTCAATGAGAGGTATTGAGGTAGATCCAGCAAAAGTAAAGGAAATCCTTGAGATGGAGGTACCAAAAATATTGAAACAATTGAGAGGTCTCCAAGGCAG